>WUQG02188761.1:2898-74829 GCA_011317285.2 Androctonus mauritanicus
GAAAAATATTCTTGATACAATCACAAAAATTGTATTTTTTTTTCATATAGTCACTGAAAAGCAAAAAAACATAAAAAGAATTTACAGAAAAGTGTGAATTATAATTAGATGTAGAGTGTAACTTAATCAATATGAAGATTAAACTAATGAAGCTATTAATATTCTCTAACTAACTCAATAAATTTAAATTCTTTAAAAAATGAACATGAAATATTATTATAAATTCTAATTAATAATAAATTTGTGATGACAAAACTATAGACTTAGTGGCATATGTAGTATGTATCTTGTGAAATCTTAATGGGAGTTTATGTAAGTCGGTATTTGGAATTTCGAAAATTTAAAAGAAAGAAAGAACTTCAGATATTTAACTTTAGAATATTTGATCGTAATATTTAATTTTTTATATGTGTATTAATAATAATCAGCTAAAATTTATCATTTTAGCTGATTAATAAATGTCATTTGTTAATGAAAACAAATTAAATGAATGTTTTATTTATTCATTAATTAAAAAATTCAAAAAAGGCAAGTTAATGAAAATTTATTTTAAAAATACGAAATATCAGAACATGCAATAGGGAAAAAAATCTTAAAAACATAAAATACTTTTATAAAAAATAAAAATTCTCACATAAACGTAATGTTACATTTCAAAGAAATTTATTTTAACTATAGATAAACTTTCATTTTATTCAGAATACATAATTCTAAAATAAATTTCATGAGTCAAAATTTTATATATATAAATGGAATATGGTAACGTATTCCTCGAATATTTTCAATTTTTCGGAGGATAGTAAAGAAAAAATTCCATACTGTATATAAAGAACAGCATTATAACGAATTTTAACCGAATTAATAAACGTTTATATAACCATTATGTACTTTAAATGTATCATGTAAGTGGAATCTTTCACAGAAAAGTTGATAGGTTCTATTGTATATTATTTATCATTAGATAGCATTTTTATAGTTCATTTTACACGGATAGAAAACGTTAGAAAAATATTATATATATATAGTCACTTGGAAAACAATTTTTTTAAATATTGAAAAAAATGTTGTATTATAAGAAATATATTGTAGAAATTTAATAATACTACAAAATCAACACTACATAATTGAAAGTTTTCTTGATCAATAAATTACTCAAAATATTTTTTCGGGTTAATGCCAGAAATAAATTCATAAAATAAAAAAATATAAATCCATAATTCAAAGAGAGTATATTTGTAAATAAAAAATATATAGAACTTATCTTTTTGTAGAAATAATTTTTTTGCAGAATATTCTCCTACATAAGTTTTTGAAAATGAATTTCTGATTAAATATGTTTAAAACCGATAATTATCCAGTTTAAATATAAATGGTAAGTATTATTAACAAGTTTACATGATTAATTTAATATATTCCTTTGTTAAATTGTTTTAAATTCTTAAATAAAGATTGAATTATCGGAAAATCCATTTTGAGAGCTTGTTATTAGTACGATATACGAATTATGATTAAAATATTTATAATAAATATAATATCCTTAATTAACTAACTATAAAGCCGATCTTTTAAATAAATATCGTATGCATGTAGATTGCATACCTTTCAAAAATTATTTTTGAAACTTATAAGATTAATAAACGTCAATTTTTAACAAGGTAAAAATTTTATGCGATGAAAAGTATGTTAATAGAAAGCGAATGATACGATTCTTGTCTTATTACTTGTTTCTTATGAATAAAATATCAACAGTTGAATGATTATTCAATAAGTAACTTTTCAATTAATGATATTGGTTTACGCAAACAAACGAAGTATTAAATTACTTTATGTAACGGGAAATATCCTCTAGAGATCTGAATTTTAACATTCTTATTTCTGTAAGCAATGAATAAAAGCATTAGGACAGAATTTATTCCAAATGATATTGCTTATAGAGAAATGCTATGTTCATTCTCCAGTGGTTAAGGTTGATCCGTTCAACCTTAAATGCTAATGGAAAATTCTGCAAACAGACGTTGTCGATCAAATTGTATTAATGCACGATCAACATTAAGACCCAAGTGTCTCCCTTTTATTTATAAGCAGTTATTTTCTATTTACTATATTTTATTTATCTTACTTAATGTTAATCTTTTAATGACTATTTTTATCATCTTAAAGCTTTTTAATAAATAATAATTGCTCTTCTCTCTTAATTTATATTATGAAATTTTTACATTTAAGATCGGTAGCAATATCGTGTAAAATTTTTAAATATTCGATAAAAATTTATTTGCCATTTTGTAATTAAAATATATAAAATTTTGTCTGTTCACATTTTAAATAAATTATTTAGTCGGAATGTTATTCAGTATAGATAATTCCGAGAACTGCTAATTCTATTAAAATCGAAGTATAATTTTACATTTTCAAGCGAAAGTTTTAAAATTAAATATTAAAATTGAGAATATAAATTAATCCAGAATGTCTCTCGAGTTTGTTAGACAAAAATTAATATCATCGAAACTAACCTCTAAACTAAAATTGCCAGTTTAATTATAGACAGATGAAAATTAAAAATGGATAATATATTTTCTTTACATTACATAATATATATTATTCATTTTGTTTTCTTTTAACTATGTATATATCTTTCAATATTTTAAGATTTACGAAGAATTAAAGCATAAATATATTAAGATCATTAACGGAAAAATCCATAAGATTTATTATATTTTTTATTAGTTAGATTTTATAAAAGATTAGAGCGATAACAAATTAATCTTTCATCTTTTCAGTAGATAAAACTCTTATATACGTATACACACTTGAAAATTTATGACAATATCTTTTCTTTTTCTTTTTTTTTTCCTTACTCTTCGATACCTTTTAAATCGAGCCATTCCACTTTGTGACCTCTTAACTTGTAGCTGAAATCTCTCATTAAGAATTAGTGACGGGTAATTTGTAAGTGTGTGGATGGTGAAGATAAAGGTTGATATATGTTGCTGGAACAAATACTTATAATCTTAAGCGTGCTCAGAATGGTAGTTTTTTCCCTCTCTCTCTCTCTCTTTCAGTTAGCAATTCCATCTGCACCATTCGAATGTTATTGAAACAATTAATTTATATTCATTGTAAATTCTAGTGTAATCTTTTATGTTTATTGAAAAAACACAGTAAAATTAAATAGATTGAGTTAATGTTTTCCTGAACAAAATTAAATTCTTGAAAACTTTCCAATTTTTTTCTTTTTTCTCTCCTTTGTTTTACGAATTAAATTCTAATTTTAACTATTTTTGAGACAACAGTTTTATGTTTTTGAAGTTTTGAAATTTATGCGAAAAATTATTAACAATTTACGTGAAAAATAAATAAAATAAATTATCAGAACAAACACCTACGTTAAACTGCATAATCTAAAATTCTACTCCTATACCCACAGTAAATCACATCGAAAAATGTTTCATGTAAACTAGCAGATAGTTTAATTTAAATTTTCCATAAAGGATTCTCATTTTCCAACCTTTTTTTACTCATTATGTTATGTTTACTTATGAACAGCAAAAAGATGCATTTTACTTTGATGTCAATTATTAAAATTATTAACATCACAATTTTCGTTTCGTACTTAAATTTAATCTACAATGTAATCATATCTTACTGATAATGCACTTAAAATTTTTAATTTAAAAAAATTATATTTTAAAAATTAAAAAAAAAAAAAAATTAATATATGCATAAAACGAAATTCGGATTTCTGTAAGTTATTAGTATAAATCATAATAAAGTTTGCCAAGATATACAATATTATAACTACAATATTTCATTGTTGAAATGTTGAGAAAATATTTCATATTATAACGACAATATTTCGTTATCAATATTTATGGAAAATGAATATTTCATAAAAGAATGAATAAAAAATATTGAGAATATAAACTTATTAAAATATATTTGCCTAGTTTTTATATATATATTTTTAACATACTATATAAAATATCAAGAAGGATCAATATAAGAATCAAGCTTTAATAAAGAAAAAAATAATTAATGATATGATTCAAGAAATAAATAAACATTAAATAAAGCGATTATTATTTCCATTTTCAGTAAATTGATTTTTATCACTATATTCCATATAATAACATTTAATAAATTTATAGTATACCCTACTTAAATAATTTTCAGTAAAGAAAAATCGCTACACATTATTAATGTTATATAGCTATATTCTTTTGTTATATTTTATCTATATCATCACTAGTATTTGAGTGGTGCATTATTAAAAAAAAATATTAAATCACTATTATTTGATATTGATCATGGTTTATCTACAATGAAAATAAAAACACTATCATATATATATGATTATTAAATTATAAGACAAAACTTTCAACAAAAATAATGTGATTTAATCTACATAATTAATGCAATTAGATATGCATTTTACGTTTTAGATTAACCTCTATAGAATAAAATTTCTCAAATTTCGTGTTACCAATTTTCAACTTGAACTTAACTTCAGTAACATAGTGCATTTAATGGTTTTCGACGAAACGATTCTAATCTTTCTTGAGATGACCCGATCGCTTTCCAAAGCAATCTCTTCGTGTATCCAAGTAAACTAAGAGGTTGCCTTGGATACATCAAGTAAAATGGAGTGAGAGAGAGAGTGAGAAGGACTCGCTATTCTATGTAGATATAATTCGAACAAACGAACACTATTTTTTCGGTTGATATCAATAAATTAATTAAAAATTAGCAATTCGAAACGTTTCCTTTCGATTTGTCGATAGTTCTGCATGACTGTGACGTTTATCTCAAAAATAGCATTTATTACCGGCAGAAAAGTAATAATTATATATTAATCTGCAACAGAAATACATATTCTCCAGCATGCAATTTATAAGCCACACCCTAAATCCAATTTTGATGAAATTTGATAACGTTAACCATTGTGGAATATGGTGATACCAATTTAAACGAATTTTCGAAATAAAAAAAAATGTTACTAACAACAGGATCAATGCAGATTCGTGATAGAGACACAAAAGCACTTAACAGTATATAGTATTAGGAGTAAATCATTCATGAGATCATCCAGTAAGTTCTCATTTTTATAAAGATTGATAAAATATGACATACTAGCTATTGAAAAAATTATGTTCTAATAAAAAAATAATCCTTAAATATGAAAATGATATCGTATTAAGGTATTTTTAAGAATTATCTTGTCACAGATTTTTACTTTCTTCCTCCTGATATTACTAGATTTAAGATTATAAGTTTCATGACTCCGCCTATGTGATCATACTTCCACGTGACAAGATTGTGACTGTTATGATTCCATGTGTATGACTATAATTTAAAGTCGTTTATGATTTCCGAATACAAATATTTTATTGATAATCTCTATAAAGATATTTATAGTTTACGAAAAGATGTATAGTATTTTATGAAATTCATAAGAAACGAATAGAAAACATGAAATTAATTATTATGTCACAAAAATAAAAAACGTACAAAAAAATTGTCAAATTTCTACATACTTTTTGAAGATCCGATATCATTTTTGCATTATAATTTTCTTTCATTAGTATACTTAATATATTTATTATGTTTAATTAACATTTTATTAAATAGGCCTTATTTAATAAAAAATTATCTGTCTAATTATATCATCTATGAGAAATTAAATATTTGGTTCAATCAATTTTTTGGATCAGTATATAAATATATATTTATTTATATATTTATAAACTGATCCAAAAAATTAGTATTTACATATATATATATATATTTATGCACTGAGCCAAAAAATTTTAACAGACCAAACTTGGATTTTAAGTGATACACTTTATTATTTTATTCCACATTTATTTTTTAAAGAAATTAACTGTTGTTATAATAAAAGAAATTTATTATTATAACAATAGGTTGTCATCAGAGAATTCTTATCTTCGTTTTCAATTCGTAATGCAAATATAAAATAGAAAATAACAGAATTTCTATTTTTAATGACTTCAGGAAAACAACTTATTAATTTCTAAAGAATTAATATATATTTTTGAATTATTATTTTTATTGATAAGCCGCACTTGACAATCATTAATGCAGATTGCATATATATTTTAAGAGAAATATACAATGTTGGCAATTCATCTTAAACACCATCATGCTAGAATATATAAATCACTATATAGCGTGTATTTTATATAATTACCAATGCTTACGTAAAATAATCAATGCTATTTCTATTTATCTATCATTGATATAGCCATATAAATATAATAATGCGTGGAAAGTATTAATTTGTTAAAGGTTATGGAGATTATGATTTACGATCGAATTCGTCGCACCATTTCCGAAACGATCCGATAATTCTGTCATAACCGCTGTCAAAGTTGATAGGATGTTAACAGATGGCGTCACATCACTATCTAAAATCACAGGATTTTAGTCACTCTCTCAAAAAAGTTTTCAAAAGATAACAGTTTTGCTTTTAGGAATTTTACAAGTATCGCATGTAAAGATAACAAAAACAGTGCGCATCACATATTATATATCAACAAGATATAATTTATCTCAATGAATGTCGTGTAATTATACTACAACAACAAACTACTAATAACAGTAATGCTATTGACACTATATTGTTACCAACATAAATTATATGTAGATTCAAATATAAAGAATTATAAGATTAAATAAATTATATGTTTTTGAACTGTACACTTCACTAATGCGCATTTAGCACCTAATAATTGATTCATGCTTATTCACTCAAATTATTAGGAAAATATATACTAAGCACGTCTAAGCAATAGATGATGATATGACATTTATAATATCTCATAAGTGTACTTAATTTATATATTATATGGATAGCCATTTCGTGTTGTTAATTTAAATTTAATAACTTCTTAATTTTAGTCGAAAAAATTTTTCTTGTTAGCCTTTTTAACTTGCTGAAACAGTGAATGATTTTTTCTCTAACATTCTTGCCTTTCTATTTTAAACAATTTTATTTGACAAAGATTGTTTCTCTGTTCTTTCATTTGGCCATAAATTTTGTTGACTGTATCTGATTATTACGCCGTAACAAGATTTTTTTTTTTTTTTTGTTATTTCCTAGTATCATCTTAGAAAAATATATTAGTTCTGATTACATTAATTCTTTGGAGATTTTTCTATGATCTATGATGACTGATTTTTTCTTAATGTGAATAACTTCATTATATTGCGTTATTTTGCTCGACATCCGACTTTAATTTGCATTCCAAAGAAGGGAATATTTTTTGTGCTTCTGTATTATCCCAGCTTTGAGTAGACTGTCGCTTATGGTTACAGTAACTGTGGTCATTGATGTTCCATCTATATTTATTGCCTATTTCGCAGCTTTATCAGTTTTTTTTTATTTTACTTTTCTTTCCAGTCATTGTATTTTCTAGCAGTCTAAGGAAAATTTTCTCATATTTCGGATTTCCCTAGATTTTAAATACGATGTAGCCTATACTATATACATACGTATAAATCAAAATATACAGTAATTTCTCTCTTGTAATTAAATTGTCTCCGACCAAAGCCCATCGCAATTTTCTTCAAGCTAAATTAGAATTTAATCTCCACTAACTGGTTTTACTGATGGATAATTCTAAAAATTGATAGGAATGAAAATCTTTAATATTAGAATTATTTGTAAATAAAATTTATTTAATTTCATAAAATTATAAAGTAAACAAATCGAATGGAATGGCTTAAGATAATTGCCTTGCAATTTAACATTTGATATAAAATAACTTAAAAATCGAAATTTTATAAGGTTCCAGAAATCGATGATAACGTAAAATTTTCACTAAATAAGATTAAATTTCAGAATTAAATTTAATAAATTTTAATTCTACTTATTATTATGATTTCTTTAATCAATTCTGCAAATATTTGCTTCATTTTATAATGTAAACATTACTATTCAACAAGAGAAAGCTTTTATTTCTGAGTGAAGGATGTACAATCGATTGAACAAAATGATTTAGTAACCCAAGAACTAGTTGAAACGAATTCTCTTATTTAATCTTCATTTATGAAAATAACATTATTAACATGTTCATCATAATAATGTTTACAAAAGTTAGAACTTTAGATAAATTCGACATTATGCTACCATCTTAAATTCTCTTTACGTTATTTTATGAGCTACAAATAACTTTTAATTATAAAAAAATATATATAAGCTTATTATTGCATCTTCATTTGCATAATTTATGATAATTTCTTCAAAACAATTTCTCATTAACATTAATTGTTTGGATATAAAAAATAATCGCAAAGAGGTTCTTGAAGAAGCTTTTTGATCTTCCTCGGGCTATCTCTTTTAATTTTATTCTAATAAAAATAAATAGAAATTATTCACCCGAAGGAAGAAAAGAAACTAATTATCTTGATGTGTACAGCAATCGAAAATGTGTCCGGAATTAATAATTCACTAACGACATCATTATTGCCTTTATGACAACATAGCCTTCAGTTCTTTTAAGTTTCGATAATTCAATTTTTTGAAAATAAAGGAGCAAAACAGTTTCGCAAAATCTAATTTATGTTAAATTACAAGCCATTTCGTCTTTATATTATCTTACTAAATTTCGGATTATAACGCATGAAAAAATTCATCATTTAAAAATGCTTGATAATTTTCTAACGTTTTCATTCGTGTTAAATCTTATTGCTAAGTTTAATTATATTATTGTTGTTATTATTAACGGAAACGTAAGAGAATTGCACGTAATAAACTGATTACGTCTATTTTGCTTCATTATTCGGTAAATTATTTTTTTTGTTTTTTAATTTAAAATTTAAGGAAAGTAATCTTCAGTTGTTCATTAAAATACTCATTAATCATTTACGCAACCAAGCATCTCATCTAAAACTATTTATCTCTAGCATAATCAAACAGTTACTTGACACCGTATAGTTCATATGATATCAATCAAAGAGATTTCTAAGAAAACAAACTCATTTGAAGATGACCCAAACTCTATGTTTAGTGCAATATTGATTGGTGTGGAGGTGTGGCGAAAGTATTTAACAATTTGATAATAATAGGGGTGGTACTCAATACAATCAATTGTCACTATAGAAGATACCAATTTGTGCTAGAAACTTATATCATTGTCTTATCGTTTTAGTTAATAAATAGCGTGGAAAAATTATGTTTTTATATTTTTAATCACGAAAAAAATCTAATATGTTCCGTACGAAATTCTTGCAATTTAGCCTATATAAAATTCTAAAATAAGATAAGTACAGTTACAAATCTGCATGTTGATCATTTAGATGCTCTCAATATTTAAATACGTTTAATTGACTGTTCGCGTATAATATAGCATCATATACAAATATAATCGACAACCGATTTTTCTGCAATCATCTCTTTTAATCGGACTGAATTACGAAAAAGAAATAAAACTTATATTTATACTAATATCACAATGATTTCATTTATCTTTAATCTTTGTTACTTTAAAGATACTTGAAAATGTGAAGTCAGTGAATTATAAGTGAAATATCAGACCATTGGTTAATCCGACAGAACAGATAATCTTCTAGGAATTGAAAATGCCAGAAAATCGATTATCAACATATAAATATTCTTAGTTTTTAATATGTATTGCTTAAATATATACAGCATTTTAGCAATCATAATAAACTATTATTGTTTATAACGTTTTGCCTCTATTGACTAAATACGAACATAAAAACTTAATACACTTTGCATGTTAAAAATAATTAATTTTTTAATTTATAACTGAATTCTAAAATAAAAATTTTGGTTGTAACAATTCTGTTGCTCTCTCATATTCTGTTATACTGTATTTTTTTTGTTTTTTTTTATATTTTATGAAGCAGATATTTTAAATTTTATAATAATTAAACAGTTATAAATATTAGTCGATTAAAATAACAATTTTTTTATTAATTAAAATATTAAACGACTAAAATAATATAGTTTATTAATTTTCAAAATTATTTTTCTGCAATAAATATTATAAAAATTGAAATTTTCAGCTCTAATTTAATTAATCATATATTTTTAATATTAAAAGATAATTTTTTTTTTAATTTATAAGAATTGCAATATTGTTTTTTTAATTTTAATTTAATTTAATAAATTTTTCTCCTTATAAAACAAAACGATTTGTTTAAATTTAATAAGCAATATTTCCTAAATATGAAATGATGATAGGTGTTTAACAATTATTATTCAGAATTAATTCTGTTTTTTTTTTTTTTTTTATTCCTTTGGAAAGATTAGAAAAGAGAACAAAAGAATTTTATTTTCTATACTAATTAAAGACACATCAATTACTAAATAAGATATCCTCCAGACACATATTTTTTAATTTTAATAGATTTAGTCCTTAGAGAATTTTTTACTCAAATAGCATAAAGGCTAATCAATAAAGAGTTTTCATAAAAATTAAATATTCGATTAAAAAAATTAATAAATTTGTCTTAAAAATATTTTTAACAATGGTAAATAAACAGTAAATGAATAAATATTCTGTAAGAATATCTTCACAAATATTTATTTATACTGTTTATCATTAAGGAACCAATCAATAATACAACACAATTAAATTAGATTAAAACAAAATATAAACATTTTATGCTGTTGTATATAAAAATCTGCCAAAATAAGAAGTCAAAAAATAGATGAGAAACTGGTAATTTTTTAATATGGTATTTATATTAAACTTTTTATAAAATATCTATCTTCTTCAATTGATAAAAGCATTTAGATACATAACAACTGATGTTATAAATGAAACTATCTGATTATATTGTCAAAATCTTTCGCTAGCATATACAGTTTCGTTTATCATAATCTATTTAGCAAAAGATTGGCAACATTTGAAACATTTGAAGTTTTCAATGTAAGGTAATGCTATTTCAACCTCCAAGGTGATCAAACGAATAATTCAGCAAGACAACCTACGGATATTTGCATATCGTTAATTCCGGATGCATGAACAATCGACCAACCGTTATCTTAACATCTGTTCGAGATAATTCAGGAAATTAGGCCTACAAGTATTCCAGATGGTCTTAGATTAATTTCCATCTCAACGGATTCGACTATATTGGTTCATAATACGAAAATTCTAATTTCGAGCACGTTAATATAATGTAGCGTATAATGGTTTACATTATTAAAAATTCGATTTACTAGAATATTAATTACCATATTTATACTAAAATGTTTTTTTTTCTCTTTTTACAAAAATTAAATGTAGAAAATAAATATTTAAATGTTTACCTGAGAAAGAAGTGATGGATATGAATTACTATATTTCGTTGCACTGCTTTTGTAATAAACTATAAATGCTGACTACATCTGGTGCTACCACCTGTTATAGGTGTACGTGATTATATCACAAGATGTAGCAAATAATATAAATTTATATATATTTTTTAAACGAAAATAATGCACAAAAACGGATTTTTTTAAAATTTAATTGTGCAGAAAGATTTATTCTTTACATGATTTATTAATTGGAAAATTTATCTTCGCTTGTCGATTTTCTCATTTCTTTTTTCCCTCCTCTCTGTTATGTTGGAGAGATTATCTGAGTTCTTAATAGAAATCCATTTATTAGAAGAACGATGCTTGAAATATGTTGATAAATCTAGTTGTTGAAACTTTTCAAAGCATTTATGAAATCATTTTAACAAAATGGATTCCTCAGCAGACATTGACGCCGTCTAGACCTGAAGAAGCCAAAAGGATTTTCAGGATTGTCAGCATCTAAAGGTTCACTTCGGTTCGATCAATGTTAGGTTCATGTGATAAAACATCGTTTATTACCGAGGCTGCAACTGTGGATGTCTGGCAGCTCCTGCTAACCAAGTCATCAACTGGTATCTGTTGACATCTTAAGTATTTATTGAGGATGATCATCAAGTTCTCCTAATGTTATTTGCAAGATTAACTGAATTATTTGGGTGATAAACGTGATAATTTTTATTCATAACTGCGAAAGAAATATTTGTAATTATCGTGTATTGTAAAACAAATTAAATCGACATTTTATTAATATCGATAACAAAATAATAATAATGGAAAAACAAAAATCAATTTTTTGGAATTTATGAATTATTAATATGTTAATTAAGATCAATAGAAGGTGTTTTCCTTAGAGATAATTTACTTTATATGTACTCAATATTGATCTTTCTTCTAGCTGTATATAAATGGTGTTAGCTAGAAAGTGTCTCTAATAGTCTAGTAATGATTCAGTCAAGAACTTTTTGCCTCACATGTGAGTGAATCCCAAGAGATTCTATAGTCAAGATACAAATGTCATGGGATAACAACTGATAAATGTATTAAATGACAAACAGTCAAGTTTTTTTCATATTTAGAATTAATGAAATGATAAATCATCAAACATAAATTTAAATCCGAAATTTTGACGACAGGCTATATTTTTTAATAATAATTTTTCGATAAAAGTGAATATAAAATATTTCTATATGTGATAAAATTGAAAAAAAAAAAAATTTAGAAATAATCTTTATTAGCCAGATAAATCATAAAATGTATAAACAGATTAAATTAATGAATTTTAAATCCACATTAAAACTCAAATTAATAAATAACAAATGAATAAAAAAAAAAACAGAAAATGATATAATTCTGCGATAAAAAAAATAAATAAAAATAATCACTGTTTTTTCTATAGATGTTTTGATATTCATAAACGCAAAAATTCATGTAGATTTAATGAAATGCAGTAAAGAAGTTAAAGGATAAGAAGTTATGGAGAATATTTTTTTATCATAAGATAAATGAAATTTAGTGTGTTATATATTAAAAATATTTTTTTGACAAAAAGTTGTCGTTTAATAACCTTAAAAATAACGATATTTAGTTTACGTACAAACTAACGGCTTATAGGTAAATTAAATTTTAAAATTAAATAATTAGTGTGGTTAGTATAAACTAGTTCTGGTTATATTCAGCGTGCTACAGGAGTCGTTTAACGATGTCCATACCGCTGAATAAGATACAGTGAAACCTGTCTTTAAACAAGACCAAAAAAGTGGTAAATAACTAACCTCAATTTAGATCAGGAAAAAAAAGAATAAAGTAGATTTCTATCCGATAAATGAAATTATCCATGATCGAAGTTGCCCTTTGTAAAGGTTCCAATAGGAAAAAAAAGTAAAAATAAAATAAAAAAAAAATATTCATTTAGGAAAATACTGTATCAGATATATATATATCTAATCCATCTTCTAGAAACGAGATATCGTTTGCCTCAATCGGTTTCTATAGTTCGAAATTCTAAAAGGGAAAATAGTAATCTGAAGATAAAAATAGGATAACTGAAAATAATTCATCAAGTCTTTTCCTTTTATAGACTATTTCCTCATGCCACGATAACAAAAATTTATAGCACGAAATAAAAATTGTAATTCGAGTCAGATTATATCGTGAACTAACGCAGTTTTTTTTCCTACCTTATAACTATTTATTTTTAAATAAGCAATATAGAAATAAATATAAAATTATATATATATTAACTTCTGAGGAAAAGTAACTGGTAAATATACAAGAATATTATGTAAATTTTGAATATAAATAAATTTACGTTACTTAGAATTTTAAGAAATAAAATGTGTCACATGCATTAAGAATTATTTTAATAGCTAGATTATATTATTAAAGGATTATATACGCATTTACATAAATTTGTAATAATTAACAAATTATTAAAGAAGTTTTAATTTTCCGCAAATGAGTTTTGTGTTTAAATAGAATAGATTTTGCAAAGTCGGAAAGGTTATAAAATAAGAAAGTACCATCAGATATTATTACGCTGAGAATTTCTCGGGTTGTTCATTTTATAAAATAACCTTCAGCTGTTTAAATACAGCTGACTTTCTCAATCTAATTTTTCTTTCTAATACGAGTATTCTACTAACTCTTTCTTTGTTTGTGACTATTTTCTTCGTTTTTCTCACCTTCGGTTGCCACTTTTCAAAAGCATGGACAAAGGCACAGTTTTCTCTCGAAAAAGCTTTTCGCATTTTTTCATTTCTAATACCAAATGATGAAAATATTTCCGCTTCAGTATTTTTTTTTGCTGTTTTTGTTTTTGCAAAACTATTTGTCATTAATAAAAGAAGAAAAACTTTTTTTAGAAATTTCCTTTCTATTTATATTCTTATATTTAAACATACTTTTCGCTAAAGATCTAGCGCTCGAATAAATTAAGTTCGGACATAAAATCGAATTGCATCGAAAGTAAATTAGCCTATTAATTTAATAAAAATTTACTGAATTATTATTATTTTAAGTTTTCTAATATCTTTCCGTTATTAGAAAATAACTTCATTTTAATTCAAGATAATCTGCATAATTATAGATTTCTAAACTAGAATATGAAGGAAAATTTTCAGAATGATTGATGACAATAAATGTATTTATATGACAATCGAATTAATCTATGTTGTGAGCAATCTGCTTATTACGAATCTATCAACTTTGTTATTATGTAGTCGACTACAACCAAATTCTTTCTATTTGCAAACATAACATTTGCATAATTTTCAATCTAAAATTTTAAACTTTCTTTTCTTTAAGATTACTTTCAGTTCACGATTACTAATACGTTATCAGTTATTTGTTTATTCGTGGTTAAAAAGCATGACTAAATATATAAAATAATTTAAATGATTGCGTTACGAATTTACATAAATGCAAAACACTTATTTTATATATATGTTGTTTTTTTTACTACTGCTCGTATACCAAAAATATTTAAATGACTGTTTATTTTTGTGCATAAAAGTAAAACTGGAAACGTAATTATTCTAATTATATAATATATAAATATTTTCTTGGTAAATAACTTTTTAATTTTAAATAATATTTATTAATGCTGTTAAGAGATTTAACTGGAGAAACTTTATTTAATGAAAATTCGCACATTCTTTTTTTTTATAAAAATAGAAAATAAGTTTGCTCAAATTTGTTTAAATTAGACAGATTTTACTAAATTTTATTTTAAATAGTCTTAGATATAAATTTTCATTTAGTTAAAAATAAATAAATAAATATTTATTTAGTTAGTGTCGCATAATCTCTGTTGTCACGTGTATGATGCACTTTAGCATCACGATTTTTAACTTTTAATATTAAAATAAAAAAAAATATATATATATGTATATGAGATTAAGAGGAAAAAAAGAAATATTGTTAAAGATGAATAAAAACGATACTTTTTTTATTTTTACAAAAATATTCTAATGCTCTTACTTTAAAAAACATTTATTATAATAAAAAAAAAAATCCTTAAAGTTTGTTTCTCTCACAATATAATTATTTTACTCACCACAAAAACTCGTTTAATCTCTTCTTTTTTATAATGGAATTGATACTAAAATTGGAAGTTGGTCGTTAACTGGAACAAAAGAAAAACCACCACTTATTAATCGATAAAGAACATAATATCTTCACATATTTATAAAAAAAAACAAATATTAAATTTGATTTTTTCATAGTAATTCCGGTGAGAAATGAGTTAGACTGATTAAAGTCATTTCTAGCAAAACAAAAATCAAAGAATGATTTTTTCTTCTTCTTTTAGACGTCATTTTCTTAATCTAAACAAAGTCAATATTCTGCACATTAGTTATTACAACTTCATTTCAAGCTGGCTTCATTTCTTATTAATAAAACAGCAGAAAGAAGAAAAAATAAAAATTTTTATTTAAATTATTATGCTAGAAAATCATCTCTGAACAATCGGAAAATAATAGGGAATCTTTTTTTCCTCTCTCCCTTTCACTTCTTCGATTATATTCGAGTTAATGAATAGATATAATAGAGATTTTAAGTAACACATAAGAGTATTAAAGCAGTTAAGAACTGATTTTAAACTTAATTCTTTAAGAGCAGAAATTAGAACAGAATGAAGAGAACTAAATCTCTTCATTCCATTCTAAGGCAATGTTAATAGTTATGTCAGTATGGATCTTTACCAATCAATTGGAAAGTCACTGTCCTTAATCCGTTAAGGTCACTTGGTTAAACTTGCTTTGCTTTGATTGCAATAGGAAAGGTGGTCATCCAATTAGCAGATTTCACTGAAGTTTAACTTTATATATAACTTCATTCGATCCATGAATTAACATGGATAATCATTCTTAGACTTATCTAGAAAATTTTGCATGCTTAATTCCTCCATTACATATGGTGCGGTGCTAGTTTCGATATGTAAACACGCAATCATTTATTATACTTTTTTCGTTCCCAACGTGTAAACTCTCACCACGAAAGAAAATCCCGAGCATTAACTTGTTCATTAATAGTTCTTAATTGATTTTCGGATAAGAAACAACATAAAAAAATTTTCATGTTTGAAACAATCAATTCTTAGTAAGAAGTTTTACATTAGGATCTTAAATCGAAAATTGATAATTTTTTATTTTTTTGGTAATGTTCGGTTCGTTTTCGGTATTTTTTAAAATTGCTGGGAACACTATTTAATTCCAGATGTCATCTGTAAACTTTTTAAGTTTCTCACAAAAGAACTCCAAATGCTGTTCATTCGAAACAAAGAACAAAAAAAAAAAAAAAAAAAAATTACGAATATGCCAAGATTTTCTTTAATGTGAACCAACTGAATGTTATCTATCAGCTATAATCGATTAATTTATCATCTAGAACATCGATTAGCATAAACGGCGATAACGTTTTAAATATATTTTAAATAGTTTAATAACATTAAAGACGATACGTTTATGATTAACTATTTATCCATGAAATGAATTTTTAAAAATTTTGTTTTACTTTATAAAAGAGTCTTACGAAAAAATTGCCGATTTATATTTATTTTGCTAAGCGTATATAAATCGTATAAAATTTAATTTTAAATTTAACGCCATCAAAATCTGTTTGCAATACGGAACGACTTCTTTTATGAAAACAGTAGAAAATTGAAAACAATCCAAGTGTAATTCTAAATTTGAAATATTCCAATTTTATTCATATTGTCCTACAATAAATATAAAACTCTGCAACATTTTGACGTGTAAATATAATTCCAAATACGTGAGTTAACTTGTATTTATAATTTAATTTCAAAACTTTTAAAACGATTGAAAGGGAAAAAAAATCTGGATTAAAATAATTTTTTTCCGGAGAAAATTCTGCAATATCCTACTTTGATAAGTCGTTGCACTCGAACAATGTTGCCTGAAGAAAAAAAGGCAATTTTTTTCTTCTTTAATTTATGAAAGTTTGAATAATTTATTTGTTTTGAGGATTAGTTCAAACTGAGACAGTTAAGAATAAGAAGGAAAAAAAAAAGTTAAATCATTTGACAAGTAAGTTCGTTTGTTGTATGAGTGTTATTGTGAAACAAAAGCAAGTCACTACCACTGGGGACAGCATCTAGAAGAAACAGATGTTGTCCATCAGGAAACATCAATAATTCGTTAGATTCCGGTAGTTGACAGAACGTTGGCTTGAACTTCCTCTATTTCTATCTCCGTTACTTCATCGGAAGCAGTGGTGATTAGGAATGGAGGCCAACTTCGTGAAATGAACTCAACTTAAGAAGCATCTTTCTAACTTCAACTAGATTCTATTTTACTATCCAATCACTCAAAAAAGTAAACGTTAAAAAAATCTATTTTTAAAATAAAATCTATTGTTACTTATTAAAAATTTCAATCAACTTAATTATTATTATTATTATTTTATTAAAAGAAAAAATAGAAATGAAAAAAGAATCAAACTTTCCGTATATTTCTATAAAATATTCAATAGAAAGAAGAATATTTTCTGGCAATAGCTTTGGCCAAGCTAAGTTTTTATGTTTCTCTCTACTGTAAAAGAGAAATCTGCCGGAGATTAATCTACATACTTATCTTCCTGTCATTATAGATTTCACCGTCACCTAATGGTTTGCTCATTTAGTTTCTACATCAAGCAGTGGAGACTCTTACACTCTAATGAAAGTGGAAATTGCTTCCCTTATTCACTATTGATGCATAAAATCTACATATAAATAGCCAACCTTCAATATCAGAGTTTTATAAAGTTCGTTCGAAGATGGTTGTATATAAATATTCATATTTTCTTCCGAAGCAATTCGTTTTCGTTCTCTGCCAAGATGAGTTTGAAAGTTAGTGATCTTCATATAGAATATCATGCTGTTTTGATTTCTGAGATATTTTTTAATAATTTAAGTAATTTTTATTTGTTATTTATATTAAGCAGATAAAACTTTTTATAACTTTCTCCTCATAGCAAATATTTTCTGAAATATTAATTTCATTGATTTTTATGTAAGATACAATGAAACAAAAACTAAGTTTAACTAAGATACTAAGGAATCAAATTAAAAATAAATTAAAATTTATATAAGTTAAAAATTTAAAGTCTACATATTAATAGCATAAACATCATCCATTCTCCTAATCATTATTAGATAAACATCATTAAACATCTCTCCTTAATATGTAAATGAGAGTAACTAATGGGTTTTATAATCATGTAACGTTTTCCAATATATAACTCCTCTATCGCTGAGTTTCAATATTTACATCATAATAAATAGACATTTCTTAAATTCCTATATTCTTTTAAATAAAATTTTGTTTAATTATTCAAGTTTCGCTTAATTGATTGATATATATATTTAACTGATTCTTGAGATATTTTAATGAAAACTTCATCAGAAAGATAATTTTACACGTTTTCTCACTTTTACACAATACCTGTTTGAAATAAGCATAAAAAAACCCATATTAAAATTATTAAGAAAAATACATAAATTTGTTTACACGTTTTCGAAAAACTTATGATGTTTTTAATATTAATTCTTGATATAAATGGAAAATTGAATTTTGTGTAGAATTGTAAAAAAAAAAAACGAATTAAGTATATAAAAAAAAAAATTGAAGTCATTCTATTGTATAACTTTGTAACAGAACTATTGGTTCATTAGATGTATAAAAGTTAGTAGCAGAGTTAATCCGATTTCGTCTCAAGCAACTCAAAATCGTTCTCATTCTATAAATTCCTATCGATACAGTACAATTTTTGATGTATTATTTTTCATTCATTGCTATTTTATTAATATTATTTTCTTACTTTTCCAGTAGAGGTATAATTCAGTAAACAAACATAACACAGATACATTTAATCGAAGTCAAAAAAAAAAAAAAAAAAATTATTTTTCATCCGTAAAAAGCTATTATAAAAAATTCATTTAACATCGATTTTTTAAGAACGTTTATTCATTGTACAAAACACACCAAAAACTTTTTTTAAATAAAAATATTAATTATTTTTAATAATGTTGATATCGTTTCTATTTATTTACTTTTTTTTCCATTTTTACCTAGAGCACTTCGCATTACTGCTTAAAATTTATTGAGTCTATCAATTTTCTTGATACTAATACAAAATTCATTATTTTATTATGTGAAAACATCAGAGTAAAAGATTAAAGAATCTGAAATTTTTTAACTTTTCAAGATAAAAATATACAACAGAAAAATGATTAAATTTTTAAATACAGTACTAGGTTTTGGCAATTTTTAAGATTTGTTATCTCGTTAATTGAGGTAAAGAAATAAATAAATATTACAGGAGAAATTTTCGAAGCGTTAATATATTATCATAAGTAATAGTCTTCATATATGATACAATTTACCTTTCAAATTCGTTACTAGCTAAACTTTTCAATGATTCGTTTTAATCTTATATAAAAATAAATAAAGGGTACATTTTTTTCATCAAAAATTTGCATTCTCGATCGTCTTTATATGATAATTGAACGCATTAAGCCCAACTAGAGCATATTCGAAACTAATCACGAGCAAAATCAATTCTATTTACATTCTCGTTTGATGGATCTTGGTAAACATTTCCTGATTAAACAGTAACAAACAGAATTTTCTCAAACATGACAAATTTAATTCTAAAAAAAAAAAATTAATTTAATTATTTACGAAAGAAATTTTTCATTATTATTAAAATTTCTTTTGTATTGCAAGCGCATTGATCTTTCAACAAGAAATTATTAATAAAAATAATTAATTTTGTTTGTTACCTTAAGAACGTTATAATTCGGTTTTATTCAATTTATTTGTAAAATAAGCATAATTACGTATCACCGTTGCTTTTATAGCAGAAACTAAAAGAGAAAATACAATTATACTTAATTTATAATATTGATTATAATTAAATTTACATAATTAAGTAATTTTACATGTAATCTGTAAGGAAAAATTAACAATAAAACTGAAAAGTTCCAGGGAGAAGTCGAGTAACTTTGCAATAGTTACTAGCGTATAGGGATATGATAATGTTTTTATTAACATGATAAGCAAGAGATTACCTTAAAATTTACAAAAATATTTAATTATTTTTCCGAGAGTGCAATTCGGATTGATAAACAAGTGCTTTCAGTTTTTGTAACTCAAGGAATTTCTTCTGCACAAATTGAAATTAATTGCTCAATTCTTTCGTTATGAAATACAGAAATTTCCATTTTTTTCCTTTTTCTTTTTCGTGTGTTATATATGGAAGATGAAGGATGAAAATATTTAAATCAAATTGATTCATAGTCATGAATATATGGTTTCGGGTCGCCGCGCGGTTTTAGACATAAATCGTTCGATATATATATATATTTATGAAAATTCTCGCAAGAAAAATAATAATAAAAAAATATATTGCTAGCAAACAACGAACCACTTTCAACTTCGATCAAAACCAACCCATAAATTTTCATTACACTACAGAGTTTATTTTGAAATTGGAATTTCCACACGAGTGGTTTCGAAATGCTGTCATAATTTTTCCTAGTGATAAGAGATGGATAAATGAGGATTTATAACATAAAACTTTCATAGAAAGAGTGAGTTGGAGATTAGTTGTAGTTAATTTCGCAGAGAATATCTAAATGATTCTCTCTCTTTCTCGGTCTTTTCTAATTTACGCTACCTAAGCGAGAAGTTGCTTAATCCAACTTTTCAGAAACGAATCGATAAATTCTTTTATAAATGTTGTAACTATTTGCAAACAGATTAGTACCAGAAACTAATTAAATTTCAAACCATTAAATTTTTTTTATATATTATAGACATTAAGAAAGATTTTTCAAAAGCAAGAATTATTTATTTTTCGAAAAAAAAATAATAATAAATGTCTACACATTAGAATATTCTAACATCAAACTGATTGCATGGATTAAAAAGTTAATAAACAGTTTACTGGTAGAAAAAAAGATGCAAAAAACATCTCAGAAAATTTGCTACACAGATTATCAATCATACTTTGCTTTAAACTTATAATTTTTTTTAAAATAAAGTTGGATTCAAAAATCTATTCTGATCAGTAGTGATTTAATTTTAAAATTTTACACGCGAAATTTTTATAACTGTTTATAAGCTTAGTGTATTAACATTGACGTCCTCTGTATGCTAAGAATTTTTATATAAAATTTATTTTTGTGACAGTTGACCATATTTCAGTCGAAACTTTATAAAATTCACAATAAAAGGAATTTTTTTTTTCTAGCAATCATAACTGATTCTGTCAGTTTCTACCAATACAACTTTTACTTTAACTGTAGAAGACTTGTGTAAATATTACTATTTCTATTTGATAGAAGTTTCGATCTCTCAAGCCTGAGGCGATGAAAGTCTGTCGTTCTATGTTATTTTAGTTCCCCCATTCCACAGATCAAACGTTATTGGAGGTGGCCAATGTGTGTACACAGGTTATGGCAGTTAAGTAAACGATATCAAGGATGTCCGGCCAACAAAGTACTGCAACTGTCTCTCTCTTTTATTCTAGAACCAGGAATCTATCCTAATTCTTTCCATAGGAATGTTATTGTTGTTCATATGGCTCCAGTGTGTCTGTTTTTATGATTGGAAACATTCCTATACCAATCATAAAAAATTCAATGATAAACGTGTGGAAGGCATTATAATAATGGATAGTTCGACTAAAGGGCTTAAAAAAGAAAAAATTTCATATATTTTTGACTTATATATCACTGTAACATTTACGTAGAATTTCATTTTTAATTCTACAAAATTTATCATAAGACGGAGCATACAAAAAAAAAAAAAATATATTATTATAAAAAATTTAACTATTTCGCATCGATAAATTTTTATGATATTTTAATATTGATAATCCGTACTAACTGCTCGGAAAAATTTTTACGTAACATATATTTTAAAAATGTTATCTTATAATATAGAAAATTTTCAATTCACATTTTTCTATTAGTAATAAAAAATAATGATATCGGTGCGTGTCAAAGAATAAAGTTTACGATTTATAAATCTTACATAAACCAATCTCAAAATATATTTTGTGGAAAAACTAAAAACTTTTTCCCAAAAACATGCACGGAAAAGAAACTCCATTTGTGTTTTTTATTTTTTGTGCTATAAAAGAAACCATGTGTACATCTACGAATCTTTGCCAACATGGATAAAAAGCACCAAACAAGTTATGTTCTTTATAAAAGCTTTTATAGATCTTGAGTATTAAAGTAGTAGTAGTACATACTTGAATTAAAAATTATTTTTTATTGTAAATTCTTAAATTTAAGTGTTTTATTACTCGGTATCAAAAGAATAATCTTTTTTAAACGTAAACTAATTTTTTTTTTTTTTTATCTGAAGGATACGAAAATGGATTACATCTTTTATACATTTTAATCAAATCATAGATTTTCAAATGTATTTAAGATTTAATTGTATTAAAAATAATAATAATAAAAATTTTATAAAGTTAATTTTATTATATATAACTGTTTAATTTGAAAGAATATTAATAATTAATGTATTGTTATTGTTCTAAATTAATAAAGGTTAGTTATCTTTGTTGCCACATTGCAGCACTTTACCATTCCTTAGCAAATGTGTTTACTTTTTCCGGAAGAATATAGTTATTGACTTTATCTTATCCGACTTTCTACGTTTCCCTCTGGCATTTTCTCTTTCTGAATCTAGTAGCATAATCGTTTCAAGATTATTTCTCTATCTATAAAGCATTTAAAGTTTGTTATTAATATTTATTTAATTATTTAGCGATCCGGATCAAGTCAACTCGGATCTCATCATATATATAATCTGTCCACATTATTTTTGTATCGAATCCAAGTCTGGTAACCATATAATGCTACTTAAAATATTAATGAAACAAACTAAACAGATTTCTGGTTTTTATCAAGTGCCTATTATTTTTTCTCTTCAGTGAAGACGTGATTTTATACATTTTCTAAGCAGAATTATTTTATAAATATGTAGCATCCGATATGTTATTTATTTTATTATTATTATTATTATGATCATTAATATGGTGTTTTTAATTCATATTTTTTGTGTCTTGTAGTGAATAATTAAATGATAATCCATTATTTATTTGTGAATCTGAATTTAATATTTATAATTATACACACGCATATATATTATTCACTATTATATAAGAATAAATGGAAAAAATCAGTTTTGAATTTGAAAAACTCTTTTTAATGTAATTTTTTATACAACGTTATAATAAAAGAACTATTACAGTTTAAACGTCCTTATCATTATCTCTTGAAACGTGACAAATGATATTTATCAGGTTTTAACTCTAAAGATTTGGTTCTAAGTTTATTTATTCAGGACAGCCTAAGTAATTAGACGTTCTACACCTGAGTGCTCCTGTCAGTTTAGCCTAATGACTGTGGTAATTCATTTAATACTCCTAACTTAACTCTTGTCACGTCTCGCACAATAATTCCAGGAAATGTACGATATTGGGATACAGTCTTTATGTCATCAAAATGACACCTCGAACAAACTATATTTAGCAGATCATACCGTATTACGGCTTACATCTGGACAGTTTCTAACTATATTACTTTATGTCTGTAAATTAGCGCTATAACGAAACATCTACATTATCTTTTGATTGCTGGATAATTTCCTTAGTTCCTCTCTTCCGTTAATTTTATAAAATGTTAATTAACAGATAACGCTGTATAATTTTATGCTGAACAAATTTTATTATCATATATTATTCTTTTTTTTCTGTACTGATAATAATATATCGAACCTTTTAAGAGAGAAAGTCTAGCAAGATCGACTCCAGACTTCTACCAGTAGCGGTCATCGACCTCTACACAAGACACCACAAACCACTTCCCAGACATCTTCAAACCTTACTAATGGATGTTGTTGTAATGTTTAACTTGCTTCTGTTTCTTTAACTATCGTAATTCCTTATCTAATATTTTTGTTTAATGTGTTTGTTTTAATATGCGATCCATAAGAGTAAGCAATATGTCTTATAAACGATGACATTGAGAGTAACGTTAGAAATATCGACCTGAATCCAAGCGAGTACCAGTTATACACCATAACCACATGTTGTAACTATTCTCTCTCTCTCTCTTTCTCTCTCTTGTTGTACTTATTGTTTATGATATTAAAAAGATGTAATTATACATTTACGATAAGGATAATAAATGTTATAATCGGTTTATACTTATTAAAAAAAAGTCCAAATAATTATAGTTGTTATTATCTGTAATAGGAAACTAAATACCGAGAAAACTCGATTAAATTAATTACCATGTTTAAAAAAAAACATTAAAAAATAGGAAAATTATACATGTTTGATTCATTTTCATCAGTAATTTGTTAGAGATAAGGAATATTTTGTTTGGTTAAATCAATTTTCGGTCATCCCCATTATCCATTAAACGTTAAATCATTAAAGTTTCTCAAAGGTATGGCATTTAATGCATTATGAAATGTTTGCCTATTATCTTTAATCATTTTATAATCAATGATTATCGTCCAAAAATCAGTGTAAGTCATCTTTAACTAGGTAAATTTTAATTAATTTTCCTAATCATAAAAATTAAACAGAATAAATTAATTGATTAAATATTAAAATCTTATCGCAGCATATGTTTAGTTTTTACTCTCCGATGGATTAAAAAAAAAAAAAAAACAGAATTAACTATTCTTTTTCATAAAAGGAGAAAGAAAAAAACAAATAAATCAATTAATATTTTTGAATTATAAAATTTAAATCGATATGTTAAATAATCTAGCTTTAAAGTTTTCGATCTTCTGATTTGTAACATCAAAAAGCGTCACGTTTTTCGGATGTAAATTTTTACAAATCCTCTCTTTTTGCTTATCAAACTGGCAAGGATAACAGAACAATTCTCTAGCTAGTCATAAAAAAAGTGGATGGCAGTAAAACAAGAAAAGAAATTAATCCTGGAAAGTAGTTATACTCACGCACACACAATCAACTATTTTTAGTTAAGTTACGTTTTTTTTTTTTTTATCCTAATTTCTAAAAATATAATTAAAATTCAATTTCAATTTCCTCGATTGAAATCTGTTTAGAATCTTAATTTCCTAAACTGATGTTAAAATTTTATCGATTTAAAACGGGAGAAAAATCCTGTTTGACCATGATGATCACATCGATGGTGGTTCTTTATACAAACATCGTCAATCTTCATAAAGGTCTAATGCAGTTAAATCTTGATTTCTCCTAAATTACCTCCAACTAATATCAAAGAAGGAAATAATACTTATGTATAATCATTACTTGTTTATCAGGCAATATATATGTGGGCAATTTTCAATCAAGTTTTTCAAACGATCAATAATTGTTATATCACTAGCAATAAACAAAGCTATAGATGATTATAAATTTACGACGGACTTTATAGATTTAGTTGGAAAGAATTCGTTGTAAAAACAAAGAAAAATTAAATTAAATTTTATTTAAATTTATAATGCCAGGTAAATAACGAAATTATATTTTTATTCTAACCTTTAATTCGATCAAATATCAGTAAAACTTGGATGTTTCAGTATAAAACTTTAATTTTCAATTTGTCGATTCCCTTTTTTTTTAATTCACATGTAAAGTTATTTTTTTTTTTAAAAAAAGAAACAAAATCTAACATAAAAAAAATTTACAATCTTTTTATGCTCGTTTATGACTATTAAAATTAATTAATTAAACGTAAAATATTAATTTACATAATTCGATTTCTTTGTTCAGAGTAACTTCCTTTTAAATAATTAAATAAACCTCGAGGTTATTTGAGATTAATTAAAATAATTAAAGAATTCTTTTTCAAATTTATTAATTGTAACAAATCAGAATCGATTTTCTTCCCTTTTTTTTAAGCATTATCAAAACATCTACAAACTTCTGTTCTTTTCTTTTTCCTCCCCTGTAACATTGACTTTTACGAAATTCAAAAAATATATTTAATAAATTAATTAAAGTTGTAAACAATTTTTTTTTAAAATCATAAATTAAAATTTAGTTTCTTATTTATTTTATTTAAATTTTTTTAATTAATAACCCATCACGCTTATTGTAATTTTAATTAAATTTTGTTTTATGCGTTTGATGCATTTCTTTAACAGCTACATCATTAACATCATCGACTTATTTATTTCTTTAACAATTATTTTTAGCAGTAAAGCGTAAAATTATTTAGACTACAACTATGACAATATGATAAATACGTTTTAACTTGTTGCAAATTATAAATGTTAAAACGTATCCATCATTACTATCATTATCAACAATAACAAGTTTATTTGTCAAAGAGTTATATAATAATAATAATAATTTATTGTACACTAGGATATCAGCTATATCTTAACTTGTTACGTCGACACATATAGCTTGGGCAAATAGCATTATCAATGAAAATATAGCATAACTTAACGTCTAAAGAATAAGCCAGAATAATAAAAATAAATATAGTTTAAAGGTTTTATTGACTAAAATATGTAAGACATGATAAATAACTAAAGAAACTCCAAAAACAATAAATCCACAAAATTGCTAACGTATAAAGCAATGATAGTACAGCCTTAACGATGATGCATTCGGAGAATTTTAAATCAAAACATTTTATTATTAATTAATTATATTATGAAAACTGTTTTTTAATGTTTATATTATTTAATTAAATCGTCTTATAGTAAAATAAACATTTATTTATTTTTATCACTTTGTTAATTCATAAAAATTGAAAGCATTTAAATATTCTGGATTAATTGATGAAGTCAAAATCCTATTTAAAATTTCGGATCTTTCTCTTTATATTTTTTTACACGTAAGTTATTTAAAACGCTTATTTTTTTCTCTTTTCTTCAATTTCTGTTGGAATTTTCGGCATTAGTATGCGCCTAATGGTATCTAAAGGTTTCTGTTTGAAGTTTTGTCTCCTTCTTTATCTTATTTATTTTTTTCATATATATGTATTTTTTATAATTTACAACACGTTCATTTTACATATACATTGCATAGCAATCCAAAATCAGCAAACTTTGTTGATACACTGAAGGAAGTTTTATTATCTTTTTATTTATTTTTTGAAATTCCACCACATTCGTTTATTTTATTTCCTTTTTCTTTTCTATGGATACAGATTTTTCCCCCTTTATGAAAAATTTATTCGACTAGAAACTATTCAACAGGAAAATTCTTCACCGTAAAGAAATATTTAGTTCTAATCAGTAATAAAAATCAACAACATGAAATATTTAACAGCATGCCATTTATTAAAGCGGAGTTCTAGATTTTATTTTATTCTTTTTCTATTTAGACTACTCTTGGTATTGAAACAAGTTTACATGTTATGCAAATTCCCAAGTTTCTTCATCCCTTTGGGGTTTGAGCGCCACTGATTCTGAACTAGGGTTTTAGACAAGAACTGTAGTAAAATTTATTTTCTACACTTACATCATGTGTTGAGAAATATTTGAAATTATAATATAGGCAACGAAAAATTTTCTATGAAAGTAATCAAGCGATGTAAAAGTTAGTTGATAAATCGATAGATATCATTTCTTGTTCTCATCTGTTGAATGCTCGCTGCTTGATTATATCATTTTAAAAGATGAAAAACGAGCTAGTTTCCATGCTAAATATAGCCAAGTTTGAAACATATTTAAGTTAAAAATATTTGTTTATTAAAATTACGGATGCATTAATTATCACGCAAATTCCTACTTAATATGGATCCACTTAACTTAAGCTTCGAATTAATCTGAAAATTCTTAAATTGATAAGAAATTATTGCAAAATTCCAATAATATTTTAATGATATTTTATTCTTTAATGAATAACTATTCGGAATCATTATTATTTCTACTGAAACATGCATTTTTCTTCTAATAAAATATCGCTTTAACAAGGCAGTTTTTGAGAAACATGCCTTTTTCTCTCATTGAATATGCCTGAAGGAACTCATATTTTTCAAAAATTTCACAAAACAGTAGGGTTTATTGTGACAAAAATTCAGTAGGGATTTTTTTGGTGATAAATTTTTATCGTCATTTTTTCTCTAAAAACTGTTAAATTTTGTTAAAGAATGTTTCATATTAAATAAAAGCAATTTATACTTTGTAAGTTTAAAGCATTAATACGCTTAAAGAGCTCTTTTTCAGCACTGAAATGTAAAATATATTTTATACGCACTAAAATTCAATTATCGAAACATTTGTTAAGATTAGCAAATTTTTTAATTAAATTAATCGATTCTAATTAAAATTCCAACGTATTTATTTCGGGTTTTGTTAAGATCAATAGGAATCAAGTAACATACTGTGGATATTGTTTTATTAATGTGATTAATATTACCATATGTATCCATAACTACAGATACATGATACTTGATTGTCAATTATATATTTAAATATTTATCATATTGTCAAATTCAAATTTTTCAGTAAAAATTCTTCATTTTATTACTACATTTAAAAGAATATACAGTATAATTTTTATATAAAAAATAAAGTTACTACATGTTTTATTTATTATAATTGTAAAGTTTTGTTATTTTGGTTAATCAAGCTACTTTTTCGATAATTATGATTTAAAATTAGTGTATTACATGCGTGAATTATATATATAGTGATTGTAGTTTTTGCAGGCAGTAAATATAATTCTACCTTAAATAAATACCATTTGTCTGTATAGAAAGCACGTACAACATGAATCGAAAACGTTGCATTCAGTTACCATTCTATTGTGTTGCCTTTCACATATATATAATCACCATTGAAAAAGGTTTAAGACTCAGAAATCCTGTTTATCTTTACATTCTCTAACGCAAACGTTTCATCTCGTTTAAAGCGATTTATATAGATTTACTACTGCTTATCATATCTGAAGAAAAATGAGAATAATCTCATATTTCGAAAATTCCTTTTCTGAGTAATATTTTAACCTATTTTAACTTAATTTTCATATTTAAAAAATTTAATATGAAAATTAAATACTTAAAATATATATATAAAAAAATAAAAACTTACGTTTCAATGCCTAAATGAATTCGTTGTAGAAATCTTTCATAAAAGTAATAAAGAGCATTAAAAGAGAAACATACTTTAGATATTTAAAATCCTGCGTGAAATTCGTGTTTGCTTAAAAGCCTAGTAGGAATTAATAATTAAAGACAGATAATTTGTTGCAGAAACATTATAAAACGTGTACTTTAAGAGAAACTAAAATCGATGGACTAAAATGAAGCAAGCTTTCGGATAAGTACCCAAAATCAAAGTTAACAAAGATGTTTGTTAGGAGAGCACAAATAATTATTTATAAATTAAAGTAATAATAATAATAATAACTAAAGGATTTCAAATTTTTAAGTTACCGTTTTGATCGAAATTTTCATCGTTAAAATTAATTTTCTTTTTAAATATGATAGCATAAATATCGATAAGTTATTCAAAAACTAATCAGTAAATTTCAGCAATCCATGCGAAAATGTGCGATTTTTATTTTTTTCATATTTTAATATGCAGTTCATACAATTTGCTCAACGTAATTGAATTGAAGAATTTAAACGTTATTTAGTAAATTACTTCAAAAGCGAATAACGATTTTTTAAGAGGTTCTTTACAAGTGTATTAATTACACATTCGTAGTTAGAAAGTTAAAATAGAAAAAGAACTCTAGTGAACGTCTTGTTTTTCTTTTTCTTTTTTTTATAGTTCAAGCAGATTGGTTTCTTTCAATCAATACTGCTTGACACGATGATCTCAGTGAAAAAGATCGAATTAACGATACTAATTATGCCTTTACCAATGTAATTTTAATCGCACTAATTTAATTTCTGATAAATTCTGTCGTTTTTAATACAAATTACCAATATGAATCGGTTCATAAAAAAAAAATTTCGAAAATTCTGTATGAATTATTTTGATCACGAATTTACAAATCCTACTCATGCATAATTTATAACAAAAATTATATCTTAAAAAAAATTTTTTAATGCATAATTTGGTATTTATTCAGTTTTATATTTTACTAAATGTCGAAAAGTTAAAAAACTTATTTTTTATTATTTTTAGTTATAGAAGATCAGATAACAATAAATTATATATAAAAATTAATTATTTTTTAATATGAATTTTATTTCGTAGAGTTTTAGTATATATAAAGCATAAAATAACATCATTAAAAAATGTTTAAACTAAAATATATTATTAAAAAATATCAGTAAAAATTTATAGATTAGTTTTTGTACAGTAATGCACTATACAGTTTTTATTTATTATATCTTTACTTATATATACTGCATATATTTAAGAATTAAAGCATAAAAGATAAATATATTTAATATTTAAAAATTAATAATGTTCTTAATATTCTATAGCCCATTTAAACAAGAAATATACTTAAATTATATTTTAAAATATTAATTGAAAAATAGAATCCTTTATATGTTTTTAATTGTCTATCCATATATAAAATTATAACTGTTACAAAATACTTCATTATTCGATATCAGGTAACAATTAAAAATTATTCATTAAATTTCCTGAAATTTTTTAAATCCTTTCCTTTAAAAAAAATTGATTTAAATCGATTAAAATGATAACGGATTTGTTTTTATGATTATTTTATTTTCGTCAATGTTAATAATCGTTCATCGAACGAAGGCGATGTTATATTATCCTGTCAGAGATACAACAACAATAATAATAATATCTATTTCCCGAAAAATATATTCAATGATTTTAGATCGTGTTTTGACAGTCTGATAAATAAATATTTTTAAATATTAACTTGGAAAGTTAACATTTAAACTTTTATCAAAATCCATAAAATAAATCATGCGAAGAAAAGATAAAATTATTTCGGAAAACGTGAATAGAAATATAAAAAAATATATATCATCGAAATAAGTACTCGGATAAATCATTGAGATAGTTTTAGATAGAAACAATAAAAATATATTGTAAATCTTCGAATTTATAGGCAACATTGATTTTTTTTTATTGTTTGATAACATCTATTTTTAACTATTTTTATATGATACAACAGCAGTTAATATAATTCGGCATGCAAATATAATAACTGCTTATATATGCTGTAAATAATCTCAAAACAGATACATAAACATTTCAAAGGCTGGATTATACATAACTTATGAATAACTATAACATATGCATATCTAAGCGTCAAATATACTGCATTGCAAATATGTTATGTTGCAGTACTGAACACACGAATAGTTCTAGTGCTAGCAATGGATATATTTCTATAATTATTTTACATGCATTAACCAATAGCATTTTTTGTTTTGTTCATTAACTAATAGCTAAAGTGTCATATTGCTATTTGTTTCACTAATAGTATCATTTATAAGAGAGAACATGATTAGTTGATGCCTGGATTAATGAGAGTACACGATTTTAAAATTAATGGTTAACTGTGAACAATAGTTAATTTCGTCCATTATAATCACAGCCAAACATTAATTTCTAGAACCTTTACTGTCATTGGTCTAAACTGTAACCAATTACCATTCGCTTTATAAATAAGACTAAGCTAAAGTGATCAAAATGTACTATTATGTAATACTCTTAAAATAAATTATCATCATTAAGAAAAGTATCCAATACAATTTAATATCGACTGGAAAACTTTTCGATTACTTTATATTATTGATTAATGTTCGATTTTTATAATAAAAAACTTCTAAAGTTCTCAAAATATGTATAGTATTACATTACAACAATGCAGAATGGAAGTTAAAATAATGGCAGGAAAATTTTCATCCATATTTTCTTGCATATATCTCATTTGCATATACTTAAACATAATATAGACTGGTAATAACTAGATCTTAGAAAAATCTAAAGTATTATTCATGATTGATATTTGAAAAATCGAAATGATTAAGAATGATATACCGGTACTAGTTTAAAAAAAAAATATTTTTCTGATTGCTAGAATGAAAGATTTTGATGACTTTTATTGAGTTTTTAAGTAAAGGATTAGCAGAATCAAAAAGAAATTTGAAGGAGTACTGAAAGATTCTTTGGAAAATTTTATTGCTAAGGTGAGATTTATGAAATTCTATAATCTGTTGATGTAATCTGGAAGTGTTCTTTTTAATTTAACTAGAAGTCTTTAAAAATGTTTTGTATAAATTTAAGATTATTATATAAATTAATATCCTAAATAAAGAGAAAAAGTAAGAAGAATGGTATTAAATAATTTGGAATGTGATTTAAAAACATTTATGATATTTTTACTATATATTTTGCAATTTTTATGACTTTTCTTTTGTAATTCATCTGAATTTGTTCAATTTATATAATGGAGGGCTAGGAAATACTTCCACTGCCCTTAGCAAAGAAGTGCTGGAAGACAACCTTACTGTTCTATGGAAAGATGCAAAAATTGTCGACGAAATAGATAAGAAAGATTATATTAGAGAAAAATGGAACATCTACGAGCATAACTTAAAAGAAGAATAATTAACATTAGAGACACTAAGTCATTACCGACAGCTTGGGAAACTTTAATCAGTTTGACCAAAGAAGCATATCAATAAAACAATTTAATTACTGTAATAGACAAAAAACTATCTTAGCTATACATTACATTTTATTTTTAACACTTTTCAGAAATTCATACCTTCAATTTGTTTTTATAATTTATTTATCTATTATATTGTTATTGTTATTTTATTTTAAAAAATTTGTAACGTTCTATTTTGCATTCTATTTAATTATTCGTTAGTTACTGATGATGGAACATTATCCGAAAAGCTTTTAACAAAAAGTTAATCAAGGTGTTTTAAACTAGTCTTTATTTATTTTAGTTAGATTCTCTACACATTAGTTTTAATATCAATTTATATATGCAAAAATATTTTATAACGTAATTTTATATCATTCTATTACAGTAATCATTATCTGATTTCAATTTTTATATTATACCGTGCATTTTCACTTATAATTTAAGTGAATTATACATAAGATTTTTTAAAGTTTATTAAAGTCTCAAAATTTACTGATTAGATTTACTAGATATAACTTAATATCTTCATGTTTCTGATAAGTAAACTTTTAATATTTTTGTCACTTGTGCATCGCCAATGAGTAATGAATTCTGTAATTTATAGTTTTCTATAAAAATTTCAAGATTTCTGACACCGGTTGGATTTTAAACATTAATTAAAGTGTTAAATAAATCAAAGGAAGAAAACTTAATTCTTGAGTTAATAAAGTTTAGAACTATTGGGAATTTTTAATCAAGAAAAATTTATTTTTATTCACTCGACTAACTGAATCTAATAATAATTTTCAACTGTTCTTATTTAAGCGTAATAAAGTAATTAAAAATTTCAAATTCATCTCAAAGTTCGTAACTCTGCCAGCAGCTTTGTTGTTGCAAAAAAAGTATTCAAAAAATAAAGTTATTTTCCTTGCAGTTGAGTATGAATATTTTAATATAAAAGTATAAATTTTAGAAATATAATAAAATAGCGAAAAAAATCTTCAAAGGAATTCTTTGAATTCAAGAAATATTTATATGTTAAAAAAAAGGAAAATATTTTAGTGGTTAATTAATAAATTTTTTTATTTATGAATTACACAAAGAAAAAAATCAAAGGGGGGGGAAACCTATTTAAATATGAAAAGTTTAAAAAAAAGGAAGAATTCGATACCTCATAAAAATTCTCTAAACAAATTCGATTTGTTTTGGTGAACAAATTTAATTAAAGAAGGCAGAAAAGTTGTGGAACTAAACAAACTCGCATTTGTTAATGTTTCGATAGGCATCAGCATCATAATTAATGAGATAGTTGCTAAAGAAAATCTCTTTTGAAGTACAAATCCACTTCTGGTTCGACCATCCAATTACGAAATACCAAGCAACCTTCTTTCCTTCATTCACTGAAATAGCAGTAATTAAGCGTCAAACAGCCTAAAGGGTTACGAAGGATTAAGTACCCAGTAAACGGTCGAGTCAAGAGTGAAAATCTTCTTTCAATATACATGAATTCTATCCAAGTTGATTGAAACAAGTATTAAAAAAAAAATAGAAAGAAAATTGTAATCTTTAACTATGTTCTCGGGGATTAGTCTTTTATAGAAATGCCTCTCTTTCTTCTTCTTGGAGATCATCTGCCAGAGAGACTAATAAAAATTCTTCTATCATTTAAAATATTTTTATCACCTCGATAAACAACACTTTGGCTGACGTTTAACAAATTTACAATTAAAATACTTTAATAGATGATAATTTGTGAATTTTTATCGTAAAGCAATTTTATAGCCACCATTTTAAACATTATTCAATGGAAACATAAAAAGTGAAAACTTATAAACTTTATATCATCAGATCATACTGCTGAGCCTTTACCACAGTTGCTAGAACATTGTACACTAGAATAAAACTTAATTTATTTAATTTGTAACAGATGTAACTATTACGAATTGCGATTATAGTAATCGTTTTGGGAAAAGCTAAACTAAATACATTCTTATCACTCTTCACATATACAGTAAATATGTGGGTAATTTGTAAGCAAAATAACTGTGACCATTTCCTGTAATATATTATAAAGTATAAATTGTTCTATATATTTCTGTAAACTATTATAAACGTTGCTTCCATTTGTCATAATTTTACATAATTACTTATAGCATATTAGCAATATTTCAATGAAAAATATTCAGTAGGAAATGTGACCTCTTTTCCATATGTATTTAAACAACAGAATATTTTACGAATAAAGTCATGAAAAATAAAAATGAGAATAATTTATAGAGTAATTACTTTTATGATAGAAATTTTTATTCTGCATATATATAAACCGTAAAATATGGAAATTTATATATATATACACGCTTTTTTTTGTTTATAAAAAATACTTTCTAAATGATAAAACACAGACGAATAGTTAAATCTTTCTACAAAAGAAAGTAGTTTACATAGAAAAAGAAAATCCAAAGGTTGTTTCAATACAGTGAAAGCTTTTAGAGGAATACATATGAAACGAAACAACAGATAAATCTGTCAATAAATATATATAAAAATAAAGTTTGAGGAGGAATTTTTGACATTTTTTTTTACAATTCCATAAAATGTATCAGATAATCCAATAAGATTTTTATTGTTAGAACTTTTTATCATCATCTAGAAAAAATTATAATAATTCAAAATTTGAGAAGTAACATTCATAAATATACGTTTATAACTACTCCATAATATTTTTTATAAGTTATACACAGACATATATTTATATTTATGGACTTATATCAGGATTATTTATAGCATTTATTTTAACTTGTATGACATGAGAGTGATGTTTCTATATTTAAATTTAATATTTATTAATATTTCAGGTTTTAGAAAAATATCGAAAAATAGATGATTAAATCAGGAATTATTATATAGCCCGAAGCAATACATTAAAACCTATAAAAAATCACTACATTTTCTTATATATATATATATTACATATATAAATATATGGAGTGAAAAAAGACTTATTCCACAAAATAGCACGGACATCCTGTAACAAATCTTCAATGCTTTAGCTGCAACATCTTGTAAGAATAATGTTTACTATCCTTAGCGACAGGTCACAAATATCCAACCTTTGAAAATAAAATGTGTTGAGGAAAGTAATATATATATATAAAATTTTTATATAATAATAAGGATATATTTATGAATTATTTGTTTATCAAATGTTTATGATATACACCATATGTACTAATATGTTGCATATGAAATCAAGTGCAATATTTTACTTTTATAGTCGAGTTAGAATATGAATAAAATCGTAGAAGACTATATTTTATGTATTATTACTATGAATAAACTTTATATTCGGAAGAAAAATTCTAAAATATATTTGTTTATTTGAAGTGGTGGTAAGAAAATAACATGTCTCAGAGGAGAAAATGTAAGGTTATGTAAATGAAAATATGAAAGACATAAATCAGAATCTCTGAATTAGACGTACGCAGTTGAAGTCTAGAGAAATATATATACATATATATATAAATTACATTCAACAGATTGAAATAATAAGTTTGAATTTTATTCGTAAATAATATACAATCGATTTTGATGTTAAATGATTTAAAATTTTAATATAAAATAATAGAGAAATTTCATCTGTTTCAAACTTCAAAACATTTATTTAAATTCTCAATTTTATAAACTCTTTCGATGTTTCCGATTGTTCTTATTGACGGAATGAATTTTGAATGTTTCAGTCAGAATATTTGAACATTAATAAATAATTTCATTTCCTATAAGTGCCAGCAGTTGACATATATCAAAAGATCATATCCGTGTATTTACCGACAATATTCAATTGTTAAGACTGGAAAATGACAAGACGTGAGTCACTTTAAATTCAAAATTCTTCGAAAATAAATTAGATTACTTATTTTTTATTATTTTAATTTAAATAATTGCCAAGAAGTGATTAAACAAAAAATTTAATTGAACAGTTCTAGCTGACAGATTCATTGAAATTCAAATTTCTTCTCTTAAAAGATTCTTTATTTAATTTTTTTTTTAATTTTAGGAATAAAATCGTCTTAAATAAGGTTACTTTTTTAAAAGAAACAACTTCAAGCTTTTATAAAATATAAAAATATTCGTATTTTAAAATTGAATTTTTTTCTTTGAGTGCCAGGTCCTTTTTTTTGTTATATGTTCCATTTTCAATAATGTAAAAATTTTACTTTTCCTTTATTAAAATTTCACATCCCATCTAAGAATAAAAATAAATTTGAAATAATTTGATTCATATTGGATAAAGTAATAAAATTTTGACTTATAATTCGCCATATAGTATTTGAATTTTTATTTTTATTTTTTCATCCCTTTTGATCTTTCCAGATTCAATAAATTAATTGTATGGTGATTTAAAGAAAAAAATTAAACTAGAAAACAAAAGTTTAATGATATTAATCCAAAATATCGAAATATTGTTAACAGTTACAATAAGGAATGATTCTTGCTAGTACTTGATATAATTTTTCTCTCTACAATTGATTAAAGTTTACAATAAAAACTAGTTTTTAATTGATAAATTTATAAATTACAAAAATTTTAATTAGAATTATTCTTTAATTAAATGTAATTAGCTATTTAAAGTTTATCCTTTTGCCGAAAATTAAAATATTCTGAAATAAATTTATAGGATCATTTAAGATGTATAAACAATTTCAAATTAATTATGGTGCTTAGCTATATAATATTTTCTGCTGCAATTAATAGTTTTAATGTGTCCTACATATATAAGACAATTAATTTTAAATTAGGAAACAATAATTCGCAATAAACTTGAAAAATTTTTCCATATCTTCAGCAGCTCTTGATAATAAGCGAATGGATTTGTATTGCGCACAGCATATGATGGAAATTCTTACCAAATACAAAACGAAAAATTTCCAACAGGATAAATTGCTCTCCGGAAGATATCTTTGAATATACGTTGAATGTACTTAAATTGGCTGATTAGATGAAGAACGTTTGAACGTGTGCTGAAAATGTGATTGAAATACGTTACTTATACAATGCTGTTACACATATCCGTTACCACATAACACGCATATAGACAGCTAAAGAAGAAATTATCATTTTTAAATGTGAATAACTGCTTTAAAAGAGAAAAATAAAATTCGAATTAATTTTTTCAAAATTTTCTTCTAAACTTTTAAAATATCTTCAATATTTTCTCTTGTGTATAAACGCAATTTTCGTAAATAATTAAGAAAACGGAATAATTAAACTTTTGTTATTTTAAACTTTATTAAAATTTTTTTTTAAATTTATAAATCATAAAATAAAATCACATACGCGAAGTTAATTCTTATGCAAGTCTAAACAAATAATTTTTTTTTTTTTTTTAGTACGTGCTGCCAAAATATTTTATTCTGTTTCCCGAATGAGTAAATAAGAATTTAGCTTAAAGAAATTTATAAACAAAAACAAAATTACTTTTATTTAACTTGAAATACTGTTTGTTTAATCAGCGATGTTTCTCCTTGGCTGTATTTTTATACGTTTCAGTATTTTCTACGTTCTGTTCTACAGTTCAACGATTTGACTCCAGGCAGTAAATGTATTGATATTGCAAAGAATCTCAGCCGTGTAATCTTGAATGGTCTCAAGCGAATGGAACAGGTATTCTACATAGCGACAGCCAACAATATTGAGATACTGACTTCAGAAAACATATACAGTATCTTCAATACAAATTTATATAACAAATGAATTATGCAACAGTGTAATTCATAAGAAATTTATTCCAAAAGAAGAAAAATAAAATTAAATGAATAATATCTTCAGATTGAATTTTCCCTCTATTAAATTTAAATTAAATGCTGTAAGCTTCCATAAAGTATTGAAGTTATTATTTATTCTATCGAAAAATTGAATTTTAAAATATTAAAGATCAAAATTTCATTTATTAAATAATGTAAAAAATAAATTAATAAATATGTTCGAATGTGTATATATATATTATAAATGGAAAGAAAGATAAATATTAGAAAAATATATATAAAAATATTGTAAATACTGTATCATATTATTTGAGTTAATTCAAAGCATTCAGATATAGTGAAGTTTGGAACTTTTAATAACTTTTTCGATTATGATCAATATTTTTTTATGGAATAAAAGATGAGAAAAGTTTAATTAAATTGTCGTCCATCTATATAAAACTTATTATAAGTAATGCTTTTGCTGAGAAGTGATCATTAATAACGTATTACACCTTTAATATACGAGATAAAATATGAAAAAATAAATCAAATATAATAATAATAATAATAATTAAAATAATAAAATGTACCAAGAAAACAATGTTTAAAATTCAATAATATCTGCTTAAGCATTAAAAATGTGTCCATTTGTACTCATCTCTCATGCTTTGAATGTAACAGACTAATTATAATCCAAACTTTATTAAAATAATTAAATAAATTTTAATAAGTAAAATTTTTACTGTAAACTCGTATTTAAAATAGTATAAATTCTTAATATTGTTATTACTATTATTATTGCTGTTGTTGTTCGAGATATCGAAATAATTGTTTGCGTCATTAATTTATTAATAAAAAAACTCTTCAGACAATTATTTTCTAATGAATATCAAATTAAGAAAATCATCTTTGATTAGAGAAAAATGCAAATTACTTATGAAAAACTAAAAATATCTTAATTTTAATTCATAGGATTAATTAATATTAAAATAATTAATCAAAATAAAAATCGAAATTTAATTATAAAAATTAATTTAAATACGTAATGACTAGTTTCTTCTGCAGATAATATAACAAGGGGAAAAAAAAAATTATGAAATTTTTAAGTCTGGTATAAAATTGATTTAAAATTTTTATTACTTCATTTTTGATCGTTCTTATAAAATTGCAGTTTTAAGATCTGTATCAAGAATAAATTAAAATTTAAATAACTTCTGCAAATAATTGCTTACCTATGCTAAACTCCGGAGGAATAATCATTTTGTAGACTTATTAAATTTTCTCTCTCTCTCTTTTTTTTTTTTCCTTTTCTTTGGTTCGATATTATTCGGAAGAAATTGTTCACTTTAGATAACTTGTTTGTTCCAATAATAGTTAAATCTTTGCAGAGCTTATCTAAGAAAGCTTCACTATTTTATCTAGAAAGTAAAAGCTTAAGTAAAGGTTGGAAACTTCATGTCGTGTTATTTACTAGATTTAATGAAAAGAGATAAGATATGATAGAAACATGGGAAAATAAAGAGAAAATAAAAATAATTGAATTTCTCTTCTCTAATAAAAAGAGAAGAAAAAATATCCAGGTTTTTATTTTATTTAAAGAATATATTAAAGTTGAAATAATTTTAATTAGAAATTAATGCCAGTGAGAATATCAAATCTCTTGCAGATTCTGTTAATAATCAAGATCAGCTCTCCACTAGAATATAGTACTTGAAGTACTAACGATCTGACTAAATCAATCAAAGTTATCTAAATTTCTTATATTTCTACTCAATTGCTTCCTTACAGTCATAATTTTTAATATAGGTTCTATATATTCAATACCATTAAGTACTATCCATTCCACATCTGATGTCTTTCATCATCGATTATTTTATAAATCTATATTATATATTATTTTAAAATGATACATTGCTCATTCTGGATCTTTTTAATATTTATATTTTTTACTATATTAAATTATTCATTAGACTGAATTCTGTATTCTAAGGAAGTCTGTTACATCCGGTCATACCCTTCTTGTAAACAGATGAATAACAATATATCAAGATCTTCTGTTTACTTAACATGTAAATTTTTTACGATATATTTTAAATTATTGTAAGTTATGATTTACAAAAATAATAAATTTGATATTCATTTAAAAATTATTCTTTAATTTTTATTTTATTTTTAACTTATTTAAAAAAAAAAAAAAAAGCATTACGATAACCTATATTTCATAACATTTGTTCGATAATAAATGAAAATCAAACAGGTCACGAATATTTTTTTTTTTTTTTTTTTGATATTCTATCGTTGTTGTTCTACAAAATTTAAATTTGATCAGTTAGTTATTTGGAATGACAAAATTATTCCTATCGTAGTTATAATATCATTATCGGCGTTAAAATTATAATTTGAGCGCAGTGGAATTTTTCTTGCGAAATCCGAAATTATGAATAATAACTTGAGCAATTTTGATTGATTGTTTAGATGCTTTTATATGGATTTAAAATCTTTCTTGAACCATACAAAGAATACATATAAATTTTCAATTCGAATAGGCAACTTTTGAATGCTATCAATCCTTAATCGATAGATAGTCAAGAACATATTTAAGGAAGAATTAATAGAGATCAAAATTTTTGCTAAATTAACAAAATAAACTTTAAAAAATTTGCATGAATTCCTATACTATATATAAATGACTTCTGCGGGAAAATTTTGTTTTGATTTGGCTATTTCCTTCAAATCTTCATATACAAAATTCTGGGTATATACTAAATCTTTCAATAAGCAATGTTCAGGATTATTATTGATACTGTTCTGTAAATTGAATTTAATCTCAATTATTAAGCGAAATGTATCGCATTTTGGTATGAATAGCTTGATAACACGAATTTAAAGTACTAAAATGATATCCAAATTGTCTTTCCCATAGATCCTTTATTATGTATCTAAATATTAAGTACATATTAATGCCTATTTGCTTGATATAATTTCTATTTTGTCAACAAAGAACAAAATAAGCTATCTAATATTATATATATGTCACACGTAAGAAAACCACATTCGTTTACTTTTAAATATATACTGCATAATTAAGTTTATTTTTAATATTTCCTAACCAATTTTTTATAAGCAAAAATACATGAATGTTATCTATCAATATGAATTTGACAAATTATAACTTATAGAATTTTTCAATAAAAATTTAAATAAAAAAATCATCTGTTTTGCAAGATAAAGGAAAATTTATTGTGATAGAATTCAATTTTGAAAAATTTACTCAAATGTATAATAATGAATATTATTGCAAAGATTTGTAAGATTTTCATAACTAATTTTTTCCCTTTTAGGGATTCTTTTTATTATTTTAGAAATAGAAAATTTTAAATTTTTGTAGAACTGATTTAATTACTGTTATCGATTTGTAACTTTTGCATTAGAAATAACAAAATTTAAAAATTTTATACGTAAATAATACTTAAAAAGTAAAAAATAATAATAATAGAAAAGTTCTTGCATAAAAATAATTAACATTTAAGTTAATTTAAAAAAAGTAGCGTGTTTATAAATTGTAATATAAAAATTTAGAATTGTTCTTTTATTCTTTACAGTATTACTCATTTTCCCTCTCTCTTCTTATATTGTACAAGTATTTTTAGAAAACTGCCATCGAAAAATTGGTCAATAAGAACATCTTCAAGTTTATAATGTGAAATCTATGGTATAAATATTTTCGAAAAACTATTTTTTATGAAGAATCAAATTTCTTTCGTGCTACGACTGTCTCCCACCTTTCAAATAAATTACTATAAAAAATAGTTTATTGAGAAATGATATATTTTCCTTAACATAACCGAATACGTTAAAGAATAATTTTTTACAATAAAAATAATAAGAAAAAATTATATTTTTTAATTGTACATTGCAATATCTATAGAATGATTCTAACATGCTTTATATTCCTTACAGTAGAAACAATTCAACTATGTTCTTACAGCAAGAAGTTTATTTAGTTTAATAAATCATAAATCATGTAATTAATAATTCAATTTATGATATAATGTACATTAATATATTGCTAGTTTTTTTCGCTTATTATTTGTAACAATATAGAATTTATGTTGCAATCGTACATCAAGTTTCGCTGTGAAGTAGCCTATTCCATAAATATGTTGTTTATCATAAAATATTGAATATTGATATCAAAAGAAAAACAAAAACCTAGATTTTTATATTACAGTAGTTAGTTAAGAAATATCTGCTTCATATTTTATATAAATGTAAAATTCTTAGCAATGTATTATGGATTATTAATTAGTTTTTATCGAGTTATGTTTCATAGTAAAATTTTTATAGATATAAAAACATTAAATATTATAGTGATAATTTATAATTTTAAATATTTATAGAAAAATTAATTAAATTTTTTTAATTACAATTACGTTTAATAATCTTTTAAACAATTCGCAAACTGATTTTGACTTATGCATATAAAAAGAAATTATTTTTATTTTTAAACGCTTTCAATTTATCCTAATTTAATGAGTTTAGATTCCCTTTTAATTTTGAAAGTGAGATTTTAGAAGGTTTTTTTCCTGTTTTTTTTAATTGTTTGCTAAATTAAATTTTCGAAAATAAAAGTTTTTTCGATTATTACTATCATGGTTTAATTAATTTTTATATGATTCATTAAGAAAATACATTTTTGTAAACTTTTAGCACTTAAATTCTTTTTTTTTTCTTTTGCATTTTTACTGAAGAAAATAACGATAAGTTATCTTTAATATAGCAAGAAATATCATTGTTGGAAAGATATAAAAACAAAAAAAAATTTATAAAAACAACGATGAGACGATAACAGTTTTAATGACTTTCGGAAAAAGTAATTAACGCTATATAGAAAAATGTATATAAATATATAGATATATATAAAATTTCTAACTAGAAAAAAAAGACACAATAGCAATAAATCTCAGAAAAGGTACAAATTCAATTAAGTGGAAACTGTTATAATTTATTTAAAAAAGCTCTGTTCTAGAATTAAAAAAAAAGAAACAATTTGTGTTATTAATTTTTAAAATACAATTACGAAGGAAACTAATATTTTAAATGTCAAAAATAACTGATCTAACAAAATTTTAATTTTTAAATTAATTATTAAATTTTCAAAACTCAACAAACGTAAATAGATTTTAGTTTACAAGCATGAAAAATCAAACAATTCGGGATTTTATTACTACATAGGAAATCTCTTGTTTATTTTTATTATTTATTTTTTTATATAAAATTTTAAGAAAACAATCTATTTATTTTTTAAAATTAATATATTTTAAACTAAAACATCATCAACTTAAATCTTGTCTTAATTTTCATCTATATTGATTAATAACTTTATATATATACTGTATATATATTAAATTTTTCTCCAGATTTTACAACTTTTGAAGAACCATTCAACCTTTTCTTCTTTATCAATATTGGAATTTTTCAGTTTCATTTAATGATTTACTTGGTTGTCATGAATCTTTTGCTTCCAATACATTGAACATTTAAGAGATTGTAGCAACAAATCAGATAAAATTCTTTTTAAGATTAGTATCGAGAAATATTTGATCGTCAAAAATAGGATTAAATTTCCAGTATTCTGATAGAAACTAGTTGAAATCTTCAGAGATTCAATCAGGAGATCTAGTATAAGTACTAGTAGATCAAATTTCCTGTAATAATTTATACTCATTCTATCAAAGGATTTATAAGAATATAATTAGGTTACTGTAATTTAAATTGAAATTACGGAGAAAATTAATGAATAAACTCTCTCTCTATATATATATATAGTATAAGTGCTGATTTAATTGATTCTACCATCATAGATACTTTAGCTGATATATTTTATGATAAAAACACTATTCAAATGAATTAACCAGTAAAAGTTTTTGATTGAGATTAAAAAAATGTAACCATGGATGATTAAGAATTGTAAAAATATCGTTAAAAATCAAAACATTGCTTAAGGAATAGGAATTCTAACCTGATCAATATCTAATTCAGCTCAAAGAATACATAGAAAACATTCCAAGCAAAACAGATATGATAAATTGATATGATGAAAGAAAATTCTTTTATATTTCAAGCTGGAAAAGAATAATATAACAAGTCAAACTATCGAATAATTTTTTTTTAATTTTATATTTCATTTAAACATTCGATGATTTAAAATAATAAAATTGGCTATTTGATATAAAAATAAAAAAATAGTTGCTAAAATTCAAATATTTGATGCTGTCGGCGATTTATGAATTTTTTTTTTTTTTTAAATCATTTATTGAAGTGTTTTGATCTAAAAATAAATAACAATAATAATTTTTTATTAATGAAAATCAAAAATTAAAATGTATAATGCTAATTAATTTCTTTTATTCATTGAAACTATATTATTTTAGCAAAACTTTTTAAAATATAAAGGTTTTATTCAGTATAAAAAAAATATACTTTTTTATTACTGAATTTATAAAGCAAAAATTTTAAAAACATTAGATGTTTTTCATTTATAAATATTTTTTTTTTATTATTATGTAGAGAATAACATTTTGAAGCACAAAAAAATTTTAAACTCTCCTGTATTTCTAATTTATTTATTTTTTTAATATTATGAAATAATTTTTTAAATATTTAATAATACTAGACGTTATGTATATGCTATTATATAATAAAATCTTTTTATAATAATAATTCATTGTTCATATATCAAAATAAAAGAACTCTTCATAAACAGAATACATCACAAAAATGCGAATAAAAATACAATAGATGACATAAGTCATTATCTGTCTCTTTACTTTATGACATCGTTTTTCATGCAAGAAAATTTCCCTAGGCATACTAGCTAAATCTTTCGTGTTGGTCTCACACGGATAGGTTGCAATCTCAGTTACATCAATGCTAGACTTTTTTATTTTTCTCTTTTGTTGAGGGAATCATACTTTTATCGAAGTAAAAAAAAAAAAAAAATTGCGATCGAATGACAGTCTATAAATATCGGAAACTATTGAACTTGCCAGATGGTTTTAGAGTTATAACAGCGATAGAAATTGAAAAGTTTGATAGTATATTATATACCAGATATTGGTTTAAAAAAGTTATATATTTAATATTTTAGAAAATATTCGATTTGAGAAAGATTGAAATGTCCTCTTCCGTAACATTATGTTTATGAAACTATTTTCGCGGTGTTTATAAAATGTTACCTTAATTAGTCATATTAAAAAATTGTTTACGAAATTGCAAATTTTAATATGAATAAAGTAAAATATTTTTACGCGGATTAAAACAGCAGTGTGGTATGTTTATGAATTTCTTTGCGTCAGTTAATCTGTTTATCCATATACACAGATAACTCAGTTATAAACGAATAAATTTTCATGAAATTCGATATAAAGATCGGAAGATATTTTTGTTTAGGTTATCATTTTCGTATAATTTTTAATAATAAATGTTAAAAATTTCTGATCAACGAATTTTCGAGAATTACCAACAAAATTCTCTATTATAAATGTTAAGAAAATAGAATGTTATGTATATAAAAATAAAGATGAATTTTATACACTGTAGATCTATATAATGTATCCCTAGTGTATAAAGTTCATCTCTGTGATTATTTTTTATTTTGTGACTACTTCACTTTCTAAGTTTTTAATTACTTTATTCTTTAAATCATACTTGAACGACCTAATAAACGGTTATTAAATTCTTTGCCTTAACTTTCTTTCCGGAATACCCAAAAGTGCTATTTAAAATAATTAAAAACATCCACATTAGATTATTTTGACGAGAACTAATTAAGAAAATTTCTTTTTAATTTTTCATGTCACTACTATTAACGATTATACATCTAAAATTACATGGGATTATTTTGTTAATTTAAATCTCTAATTTTATTTTATGAACTAATGACGATTCTTTCTCATTTATTGAAACCATTAATCATCTCGATCTTAGCTAAGAGACTGAAAAGTTGTATGTTTGCTGCATGCAAATTTGTTTTTCATTTTTTGTAGGAACCAAATAAATTACGTTTATGACTCGTACTGCACATTTTTGTAACGAAAAAATTCAGAATATTATCGCAAGTTTTACAAGTTACAGATGATCAATGCGAGTTCAATAGGTTCTATGATATAAAATTAGAATTTTTTTGATTTTTTATAAAAATAAACTTTTATTTAAGTAAGAACTAAAATCATCATTCATTTTTGTTATTGTTATATTGCATGTGCTTGCATTAATGTATGAATCGTAAGTAATTTTATATTTAAATTTTACTTCAGAAAGAAAGAAAAACTATGCATTAAGCACTTCTGCACATTCATTTTGATATGCGATTATTCCTTAAAATATTCTATCTTGTTTAATCATACAAATTTCTCTGGAATACTAAATTACTAGGCAGGCAATAGAAAGGATAGAAAAATATAAAAACAGATCTGTCTAGAGACTTAAACAGAATAGAAATAATTTATTTAACTCACCCGATAACTTTTTTTCCTTTCAACTAAACGTGTAACATGTTTATTGAGTGTTAGAAAGAAAATATTTAAGACAGAAGATAGTATCATCCTTAATCCAGTTAGACTGGGCAGCTGTGGTCCTTCCTTCATTACATTATGCGTTAAAATATTCAAGAGTTCGCTATCACAGTCTTGCAAACTTTCGATTTTTTAAATCGGCTTTCTATTAGTCAACCTCCATTTTAGTTTCAGAGTTATAGTAAAGAGTTTTCGCAAGTTGTTGTCTTCAATCAACTCTCAAGACATCTTTCATCGAAGTTTTCTGACAAGAAAAAGCGTTCTCATTATTTTTACTACCATTTATCTGAAGTCTTGATGACGATGTTAGTAAATAGTTAAAAACTGTTTCTAACTCAAGTTTAGTATTTAAAAAATAAAAAAATAAAAAATTGATCTGTTTAGGTTATTTATATACCACCGAAAAGAATGATTAGCCTAGTTTTTATGATAAAAAAAAGAATTAATGATAAATTAATAATATGCGCGTCTTTCAAATTTAATAATTCATTTTTATAATAAATTATTAACTCGAAGATTGCAGTACTTGACGTATGAACTTTAATTTAAGGAAAGTGCTGCGATAAAACAGCAATGTTAACTCGCCGACTGTGATTCATATATTTAATGCAAAGCATGGCCAAAAAAAATTCTAATGATAAAATAAATATTTTATTGTTTTATATTCTGCTTTTATCAATAAACTTTTAAATATTTATATATCATATTTTAAAAAGCAATTCTGTTGTTGTTGTAGTTGTGCATTTGGTTAACTTGCGCTTAAAGTACCAAATACATTTACTTAAAAAAAGGTAAAATGAATTAATGCATTAAGAACTTTTCCTTTTGCGATAAAAAAGTATATATGTATATTATGCAGGAAAATCCATTAAGAAGTGGGATTATATTAATAAATCGTTATGAATTGAAAACTGAATATATTTTTTCAAAAAAAAAAAATTAATACTTGGCTATAAGATATGTGGAATTCGTGGTATTTAAAAAATTCGCATAGTGAAAGAACCTCTAACCTGAGCTCTGTGCATGGTATATTGATTGGCAAAGACTTTTTTACTTCACTTGTTGGTTCTGTCTGCTCTATTGCAGTTGCAAGCAAACTTGTTTTACTTTCTATACCTGAATCGATTTTTTAAATCTTTTAGAAAATTAAATTTTAATGTTTTTTTATTATTAAAAATAATAATTTATTCTTTCGAGAAAAATTATATTAATAACTGTTATCGGTTAAAAATGGTTAAAAGCAGACGTTTTGCTTATTATTTCCAGTTATAAGTCTAAAAATAAGCATGGTTACTACTAAAGATTCAAAATATTTTAGCAAAATAATTAATCTATTTGCAAAAATATACTTTTTTTTATGTCCAGAACGTATTTAGAATATAAAGTATGTAATCTTTCAGTTATCATTTATTAATATTCTATATTCAGTGCATATTTTGGTTCAGTGAAATTGCATTATTCAATGCATCTAAATATGCATTAGATATATTATAAAGAATATATTTTGAATATAAAATAAGAACATGGCATTAATATTAATGTATGATATGTGTTAACATCTATTAACGCTGCTGATGCTCTTGATAAAAATATTAATATGATACTCATATTTTCATAAAATTCGATATTTTGATGTAGTAAATATTATAGATTTTCGTTTATTTTATCGTTATTCGGTTTCTGTTATTTAAATAATGCTTTAAATTTATATTTCTGATGAAAATATGATATGTAGAAAATGATTAGGAAATTCAAATATCAAAAATATTTTTTCTGGTGAATTTAATCAGAATGTTGAAAATATAAATGAGTGTAATACCAATTTCAGTTCATTTTATTGATTAAAAAAATTTTTTTTTATCTGATTGATTTATTGATGTTTTTGCAAGCATTTCATTATGATAGTAAAGAACAATCATTGCGATAAAAAGATTTCTCCTATAAAAAATAAAAATAGATTAAATATAACTTAAATTCAATTTTTGAATACTGTATATTAATTGTTAATTTTCAAATCGTTGGCATAATTATACGAATGTTATTAAAGTACAAAACGTTGTCTTATTCTGATTCCTTGAATTAATAGCATGTTATCTATTATTCAAAGAATTTAAAAAACCGGATAATAGATTGGAATGTTCAATCCATACACAAAAGAAGGATTTATATTTGATTACTAGTTCTCCGTTTATAGTAAAGAAGTCTCTCTCCTGATCTAAATTAAAGAAATAAGTCTTCAGAATTAAAAAAACCGTGCATTCTTTGCTAACTGTTCAACCAGAACTGTACTAATACAATTCGGTACTTTCATTAAGATAGCTTGTTACGATAAAAAAAAAGAGTTGTGACAAACTCTTATGAGTGTCTTGAAAAGAGGATAAAGTTTGTAGAAAATGTCACTCTAGGCTGAAATGCCTTCTGGGAACCAAGAACAATTGATAGTGATGTTGTGCAGATCTCCATCATACAGATGAAAGCTCTTCTTGAAATTCTATACGTTGCACTGGCGCTCGAGGCTTTGTGTAGTGGTTATATTTACTCAGTTCTATATAGTTCATAATGCTGAGAAAACTTTTCCATTATTTTCCATATAATAGGATATAATTCATCAGGATATTAATACTCAATATTGTCATAAACATAATCAAGTCATTTTTATATGGAAATTATTTGGACAAAAGTGTAACGATTAAAAAATAATTTTTGAATGATATTTTTATAACGAATATTCACATTTACAGTTTGATGAATTATATATAGTAAAGATTATTGTATTTTTTTAAATTGACAGAATGATACATGTTAAGAATCAGTCCATCATTGATTTTTACTATAACAAATATTCGTCGCTGATATGTAGCATCATCACTTCATTTCTCTAATTTTTTTAAATAGAATGATACATTCTATCTTGATCGCAATTAAGTTTTTCAATATGTAATATTGTAAAGTATCTACTTTGCTTTCATATTAGAAATATTGACAATAATTTCTTGAAATATGTTTCTTTCTTATATAAAATGATAACCCATCAGTTAGCAAATAAATGGCTAGGTTAAGTTAATGTAGTTAAACCGCTATATCGCACATTATCTGGCGGTAGCCATTTGTAGAGCCCATCACAGGCTAGCCAATACCTACGGTGAAGCCAACAGAAAGATTGAAGGTTGGGGTTCAACGGGCCAGGCCTGGACATCTCTTGAAAAACTGGAAGTGTGGGACCAAGATTTGAACCCGAATCCTCCAGGATGGTATGTCACAGCTTTACCATGCGGTCATCCGATTGACAGCAAATAATTGGTATGATAATTAAATTTCTTTTCAAAAATGAGTCATATAAATATCTCGAAATATACAGCAGCATAATTTATTTGCAAAAAAAATTAAAAGAAGTCAACTTTTGTTTTTCATGAAATTGCTTAGGATAGTAATTTCTATCTCTTTATCTTTCGAAATAAGAAAATATTAAATTTGATTGATATTAAATTTCAATCATTATATTCGAATATTTTGATTTTTACAATAGTTATCCAAAATTTATTCACTTGTAGAACTAACTGCATTAAACAATGATCTATTAGTAGGAATCCGAGAAATATTTCAACCGATATATAAACCATTTATCACTATTGGAAAGAAGAAAAATGATTCAGTTTTCAGAAAAGGATCGTGATTTATCCTATGAATAAACATTGAACCAGACCGTATATTAAACTGATATCATTTTAAATTCAAATAAAGTGTAAGTAATTTGTTCCATTAGAGTTTCTGATTAAGCATTTAATCCAATTTACTCGATTAAATCGTTTTTAAATTTATGCACATACTTAAGTTTATTTTTATTATTATTATTCACCTCATAATTATACTAATAGCGTTATTGAATACAACAGTCGGTCTTAAGCCATTTCAATGGATGACATACAAGAAATTAAGAATATAAGAGTAGAATTTTTACGATATCAGCTTTTAAGAAAATCAATGAGGAAAATTTGTTCACATTGTGTATTATACTCTACAATATATAATTTTCTTCTTTTAACTCAGATAGTGCTATTAATTTTATAGAACATGAGAACTTTCTAATTTAACTGAAGTTAATCATACTCCTTTCGAAAATGAAGAGTACCTTTTTTTTAAATGAAAATTAAACTCAAAGCACTAAAGTTTCAATTTTAATTATACTTTCATTCACTAGCTTAAAAATGATTAAAATTTTGTGAAATATTGTTTAATATCCAAGTTAATATCGCTGTTTCAATTTTCTTAAAAAAAAAAAATATTCTTACGAGTTATCAATAAAGTATTAAAAATATCACATGCTTTAAACTCTGGCATAAATTTCAACTTTTAATTTTACTATATAATTAATATTTGTGGTTTTATCGTTTGAGATTAAAGAAAGGTTGATGACTGATGCGTTAAACATGGTGTTTGACATGATTCAGTTGCTGTATCGAGATAATTTAACGTAGGAGAAGTAAGCGAAAAAATAAAAAGCAAAGAAAAATCGGATAACCAAATAAAAAAGATCAAGAATAACATTCTCAACTGCGACTTTAAAACTGTTTAACATGTGCATCAGAATTGTTATTTTAATAATAAAAGTCTTTTAAGTTGGTAATATTTATCGCTTAATTTTTAAATTATTATGCAATTAATATTTTGCTGGAATAATTTTACAAATTTAAAAAAATAGCTTTTTTTTTTTTTTTTTTTTTTTTAAAGAACAACATTGTAGGTTGTAATTTATTATGTGACAAAAAGAAATTGGAAACGGTATTGTCGAAAGATTATTTGGAAAAGAAAATTTTGATTAGAAAACAAAACCTAAATTATTAAAAGAAAGAAATTTCGGTAGAAGTTTTGAGATTGAAGTAAAATTTTGCCGCAGAAATAAACTTTAACTATGATAACACGAAATTCTCATTGAAAAGAAACCATAAAATAGAAAGTAGTCGTTCAATCTGTCTAGCAAATGTAAAGATAAAAAAAGAAAAGAAAAATCGAAAAATTTTAAAAATTTCTGTTTAATAAACGAAAATTTAAATATTTTAGAAATAAAATAGTAAAAATTGACTTTTAGTCAATAAAAATATCATTGCTTAAAAATGGAAATCAAGTTTTTGTAGTTCGGTTTTCGGTACGAATGATTTTTACTGTGGTCATTCGTTGGACTAATGTTGAATAGCGATAACAACTTTTCTCATGAAATCAAATGCAGAAAAACATTCAAAAGTTATTTTACTTACTTATATTTTTTATAAAAGTAATCGTATAAAAAACTATTATAAAGTTATAATAACCGATAATATAAAATTATTAAAAATAAAAATAATAAAACTACGAATGTTAAGTCACAAGACTATAAAGAATTTTTACCTTTTAAGATAACAATTTTATTATTTAAAAAACACGTAAAAATTATTGTGAAAAATTTAATTATTCAATAATCTTTCAAAATATGTTTCTATAAAAGAATGATTGATAATGATAATTTTAGCTAATCTTTATGTGAAACTTTAATTAATTTAAATGAACAATTTATCATATCGAGTGATATTTTAAAACAAAAAAAAAAAGAGAACTCTTTATGGTGCGTATAGATTTGAACTATTGAACATGATTTAATAATCTCTTTGAGGATTAACTAAAAGATAAATTTTAAATATATTTTATATACAATATAATTTATCGGAATCGATTAAACATTATTTTAACTAGGAAAGAAATCATGATTTAGTTTTGAAGTTTAAAGATAAGCATAAAAGCGAGATATTTTTGAAACAGCGATCGATAATTATGTTATTTTAACTTAAAAATTAAAAAAAAAAATTAAATTTACCTAATCATAATCACTGTTGATTTTTAATTACAAAACATTCTTAATCCACAATTTATCTTTTAATTTATTTTAGATGAAAATATATAAAACATATTTATTTAACTCGAGTAGTGGTATATAAATTGTCACTTGTTCTATATTTCAAATGTCGAAACTTACAAAAATATTTAATTATTAATACATCAAATCGCCTTTGATTTATCGTTATTTGTCCTTATGCCTCATTCAATATTTATTTTTAGTTTCTTTTCTTAATACTCGTTATCTATAACTGTCTCTATCCTTTTGTATTTACTTTTACATTGTTTAATAGTGTTTATAAAACTTGTCTGTGAAATATTTATACATGAAAATAGTCGATTTACAAAAATAAACAATGAAAATATATATATGTGGACGACATTTCGATGTAAACAGATAGATTAACGAAACGAAATTCGAAAATAAAAAAGTAAATTTATTAATAATATATTTTTATTATTAAAAGATAGTCATATTACTGCTTTTATTAATCATTTTTTTAATTAAAAACTTTACTGTTATCTTTTAAAAATCAACTATCAAATCACTTTTATTTAACTTAGAAACTTAACTAATGTCCTCTTATCTAAAATAGTTCGTTACAACTAAGTAGAGAAGAAACATTAATGACTTCTTTGAAAAAATTACTTAACGACATAATTTTTTTTTTCTTCCACAGTAAAGATTTCCGAGAAATTCTAGATTAATAATTACATAAAACAACATATATTTTAATTAGATTTAATGTGTGTTATTATTATAATTGCTAAAGAGCGTTACTCCAATTACATTAAAAGCAGTAAATATTAATTTTAATTATCTTTTCCAATCGTACTTATTATTATTATTTTTTCCTGTTTAAAATTTTCATTTTCCGAGTAACTATTTATCTGTTCGATGGTAAGAGAAAAAACTAGAATACAGTATTTAATTTTTTACAGCCTCTGAAATCAGTGATTCTACTTTTGTTTTATTCAAATCCATGTACTTAAATCTCAGATAAGAATCGTGTGTAATTGTTTATGCTACCAATAAGTCAGAATCGTTAAAACTAATTCTTTAAAATGTTTTCTGATATAATCAAGAGAAGATAGATTTAATGCCGATATAACGATTTTTTTTTTTTTTTTTTTTTGAGAAAAATCAACTTGCTTGTACTCCTGATTGCAGCTGTAAATCTGTTTTTATGATAATGCAATATCATATTTTAACATTACAGTTATATAGTATGATTTTTAGAAAATGTTAGAAAATAATATATTTTACTGTTTATATTTTTAAAATAAATCATAATATTCTAAGTACTTTATGTTGGAGGTAGTAGAAAAAGAAAAAGAATGTTGAGTTGCTATCGCGTTTAATGCATGATAACAACATATTGATGGCTTTTGGTAATTTAAAAAATCAAAAATGCATCCTTGTAACTGCTCAAAATTGTCGGATAATTTACGTTTATTCCATGTTTCTTAGATTGACGAGTTTTTTTTTTATTATTGATTGTGCTAAAATTGATTTAACAGAGTAAAATATCTTAAATGTTAACTGTGAAAACAGTGAAACGGATGTGAATATCTCAATGATCAAGATAACGCATTCAGAAATGTTGCACATATTATAATGTTCAGTAAATAAAATTCTCATAGTCATTATCCAGAATTTGTTTTAAAAATATAATCATTCACGAATTATTTTAACATTTATTGAAAAATTTAATATTTCAAATACGGGGACAATACAGAACATTAATTTCGTCAAATAAATTGCCAAAAACATGAATAATGCAATTGTTAATCAAATTTCAAATCAATATTTTATATCCTAACACTTTCATTTATTTAATTATTTTATTTTTGAAGTTATAAATTATATATAATCTGTTACAAACATCCTTTATGTAGATGAATTAAATAAATATTATAAATTTATCTATTCCGTGGAAATAATTGGACAAAAATCAAATCTTTATTGATGAATATTTGATAAAGTCGTTCCTTAAATTTCTAAAATTAAATATTCTTAAAATTTGTTGTGAAATTTCTTTTAGAAATCTCTAATATTCATATTTGATACGATATTTTAATTAGCTTTTCAATTAATAAATTTCTATTAATTAATTTGTTTTTCTTTTCACCATATGGTAATGAGAAAACAAATTTTTACCTCCTGAATAATTTTTAATGTAAAAGAATAGTTTTAGATCAAATATATATATAAGAAAAGTATGCATTATATCAAAACAAACACTTGAAAATTCTCTTTAACTACCTTCCTTAGTGATTTTTCACTATTTTAATATATAAAAATTTAAAAATTTAGCTTACAAATTATGAATATATAAACTAATACATTTTAAAAATAAATATGCTCATAAAACCTTATAATAATTTTTTAAATTAAAAAACGGCACATGATACTCCAAAATGGCGCATAAAAATGCAAACGAAAAATAGTTTTTAATAAATATAAAATTATGTATGAAAATATTTGATAATATAGATAATTTTTCGATATATAAACAAGTATAATTTTCTAAACTGTACCTAAATTGTTCTAAATTGTAGTATCATAACATATCTTATGCAACTGTACTGCTAAACTTTTATATCATAAAGAAGAGTGTATAACTAACTACTGTTATCAAAGAAAGCAAGTTGCAAAAAGATTTTAACATAATTCTTAATGTGCAAAATATTTTAAATATGGTAGTCTTTAAAGGACTTCAGTTCCCATATAATAACCATAAAATAAAGAAGTAAGAGGTATTAATCGTATTCCTTAATTTTAGATAGAATATCATTTATTTTACATAAAGATTACATTTTCCATGTAAATAAAATATATCAGCATAACGATTGATAATAACAAAAAACTTTTCTTAGATAATTAACATAAGAAATTTTGATTATGAATGCATACCAAACACAATAAAATTTTTTATAAATGAAAAAAAAATATATATATAGATTTTTTAAAATTAGATCAGAAAACATTGAATTAAACGAATTATTAAACAATGTTTTATAAATTTGATTTCACTGTAGTTCAGTAAAGGGAAAGAAATCCTGTACATAGATATTCTATTTTAATCCTTAGCACAAATACGAAATAAATATAAATATAACATTCAGAAAAGATATCGATTGAGCCGAAAGAAGATTTAGATAATATTACTTTTTCCAATCTCAGGAAAAATAAATACTGTATATGTAAAGGAAAAAAAATAATGTTCTTACAGATAATTGGTCTTGCATTACAACATATATTATTCAATTAAATTGATTAATATTTATAAATTTTTAATATTTCTTTGATATAATTTGTAAATACATTTTGTAACGTTTATATCTAGAATTAAAATGAACAAAACGTCAGTAGTTTTCATGTAGACAATAATTTCTTTAACTACCTCCTATGAATTGTTATTAAAATTGATAGAAGTAATAAAAGTGTCATTACAGTTTAGCAATAAAAATAATCTAAAATCGGATTTTCTGAATGATGATTATTAGAGTTTGTAAGGAATTCAAAAATATATTAAAAAAAATTTGCCATCGGTAATGCGACTAATTTATCAACACGAATCCGTTCCACGACTATCTTTTATTTTTGAGTTACTCATACCGCTTCATCTTTAAGTTCATTCTTTTCAACAAAAAAAACTTTTTTTTTTCTTATTTGCAAACATTAAAATTAAATATTAATGACGAGAGTAATAATCATTGTTAAAATTTTTATTGCAAAGAACAGAACAATTTTCAAATATGATTTATGCTTAATTTTAATTTCTGTTTGTCTAATTTTCTTTGTTTTTCTTCTTAAAGTTAATTTTGAATGTATATAAAATAAAATAAAATTTATTCATCAAGATGTTTAGAAAAAAGAAAAAAGAAAAAAATTATAATGTAGAAAATGTTAGAAATAATGAAAACATTAAAAATTTTTTTATTAATAAAGATAATAAATTATTGTAATTTTAATCAGATATTTTTCTGGAATTTTTAAGAAATTTATAATGTAAGTAATTGAATTTTTCCTTCTTATTTTATACAATATAAAAATCTATAAAAATAGTAATATATTTTTGTATCTGAAAGGAGATTTTCAGTAGCGAAGAAAAAAAATTCATATCGCAGGAATACAACAGTCAGTATCTGTTTTCAGAAACATTCTTATTCTAACACAATAATACTGATACTGAAATATTAAATTTGATATATAAGAAAATATAAGCTTAAATCTACTTTAAAATTGTATATATATAAATTTTTTCCAAAATATTGAAATCGATTTATCGAAATCTCTTAAAAAAAAAAAAAATTAAATAAAATCACCATCAAAATTTTGAGAATAATGTACAGTATATAGTTTTCGAAAAGGTTACAAATAACTTTAAAAACAAGCCATTGCCATTTAATGAAAACTCAATTTAAAATATAATTTAGGCTATCATATATTTGCATAATGCATGCAATAAATAACTTAAAATGATCTATCGCACTAGAGCTGTCTCTTTAGAGAATATTCCATAGTGACTTACCTGATAGTTTTATTGGTGCAGTAGATCAAATTTAAATAAGTTAATAATATTATGTATCGGATTATATTTTCAAATTTCAGAGATACGCACACAATAACAAATTTTAATAACTTGAAAGTAAGCGTGCGTAAGATTTTTTTGTAAAGTTCTATAACATTGAACTTCAAATATATCGATCGGACCAACATAGGATATTTTTAGCAATATAATAAAGTCATATAAGATTTCGTTTATGGCGATGGATACATTTAAGTGTATTTATATTACTTCCTTTATATACAAGATTTTTATTAGCCATTCGAAGATCACCAAATCATGGCCAGACATCAATGAATCTGAAATACTGACATTTGTATCATTTAACTTAAATAATATTTGATGTAGATCTATAATAAATTTGATTATGATATATAGGATGACATTCAAGGCCGGAGAATAAATTTTTAATGGGATTCGAAGGATTGAACGGTAAATTAATTATTAAAAATATATAAATTATTATTATTATTATTTCTCGTATTAATGCCAATAAAATTAATTCTATCAAACTTATTTTAGTGAAGTGATAGGATTTAATAATTTATAAATCAGAATTTTTTTTATCCTAAATCTAAACTTTTCATCAAGAATGCTATTTTTATTAGATTTCATAGTATAAAAGTGGATTATTTTTTGACCGTTCTTTGATATGATCAAGCATCAATATTGGATTTTCAAATTTTTAAAGAAACTTTTAAGTATATATATAGAAATGAATTTCACCAAGAAAAATTAAAAAATATATATTTTAAAATTAATTTATATTAAATTATTTTAAAAAATTATAATTTTCTAAAACGATAAAAAAAAATCTCTGAATTTAGTGAAAAATAATTCATTTCAACGATTTATTGTACAATTTATATTTTTTAATAATTCAAAATTAATTTTCTAGAAAAACAGGATTAAAATAACTTTATAAATAAATTCAAAACTGCTATAAATTATTTTTTGTTTTCATCAGAACGGAATAAAGTATTTCAAAATAATTATTTATCACAAAAAAAAAAAAAAATAATAATTTCAATTTTTTTAAATATATTTCTATAATGCACAATATTTGATCTTCATTCAATTTCATCAATTCTTTATCAAATAGAAATTGAGAATGGTGGAACAAAGTTTTAAGTCGGATAAAAAGTTTTCTAACAAATAAGATTAAACGGATTTTCGAAAATAAAAATTACAAATAAAAATATTTTCAAAAACACACTAAAATTTTTCGAAAAATTTTTACAAGGAAAAAAAAAATATATTTTTATATACAGTATTGCTCTGGATAGATAATAATAATATCATCATCATCTGATGTTAAAAAAATAACTTACAATGTTATATTCAAAATATGACATTTTGCTCAAATTTATTCCAAAATTAGAGTAATTTAATATTTTAAAATATTCCTCAAAACAATTTACTATAGCCAAATCAAAATTTGAAATATAATAGTTAATAATAATTAACTGGAAGAGATATTAGCCAAAATGTATCTCAAAAACAACTTGCACGCAACACAGCTGCAAAATATCTACATCTAGGAAAATGCGTAAAAATAACAATTGTCACTGCAAGCAACAGATGGACAAAATGTGCAGTGACAATTGTTCTTTTTAAAGTATTATTATCCACAAAACATTGCATCAATGACTACAAATAGATTTACATGAAAATACTGTAAAATTCTATGCAGAAGATAAAATTTTTAGCTATATAGAATATCAATAAGAAGAAAAAATTATATTTTTTTGTTATATCAAGTCGATTAAAACTTTATCAGCAATAAGAGTGCAATAATTATGCGAGCTTTATATTATTTCATTTAATTTATAATTTGAACAGTTTTCATTAAATTATCGTGTAATGTGTTAATGATGTAAAAAATAAATAAAATGAATTATTCGTGTTATAAATAACATAATTATTTAAGATTAAGATAATTATTTAATCATTTTTACGTACCTTTTCAGCATCGAAAATCTTTTGAGAAAAAACGAAAAGTTCCAATTATGAATTTTTTGCAAAAATAATTGCTTTATTCAAAGAGATGCATATTTTTTTTAGTGTAAGCCTGTAATGATTTCAGTCTATGATTTTATACATTTATAGGCAATCTTTTAATTCAACATAAATCATTCTTTCCAGCATTTTGTCAAAAAACATTATTAATGTTACTGTTATGAAGATTCCATGATATATCTTACTTTTTTTATGCATAGATACACCAACATTATCAGTTAAACCTAAGTGGAACTGTTCCAAAAAGTGATAAATTAATAATGTGTGACAAGGTGGAAGCAATTACATCAGCAACTTGCTTAGCAATGGTCATAGTTATTCCATCAACTTCTATATTCTTTCCATTTCCTATTCTCACAAATATTTTTAAACTATCTTCTGCTATTAAATCACACATTACAAAAGAATTTATCATTGTCTAATCTCTTAAAAAATCTCTCTCACTTTTTTTAACATTATAATGCTCTGTGTCATTTGTTAAATGAAGTAAGTTCTAAAACTTTGAACAGTCTCATAATGGTCGACTAACTTAATGTATCATTATCTTCACAAAATTTGTTTACTACAAAAATTCGCTGTTTTTGTTTTCCACTAATGGATAGAGTACGAGTTAATTATTCATGAATATAATATTTCTTTTATGCATTGACACGACTTCTCTAAACTCTCTGATTAGAAACAGTATCGTCGAATATATCATGTTGTAAAGTTAAACTTGAGTTTTCATCGTTTGCAATGCAAAAATAATTAAACAAAACTCTGATGAATCACTAGAGTAACTTTTCTTAATGATCCTATTTCAACAAAGCCCAAAAGACGTTGATAGCCTTCAGCAAATTTTCATCTGAATCCCTTTATTCATTAACGCGATCCATTATGGGATTTTAGTTTTATTGGAAGCTCAGAGCAAATTTATCCTATTTTCGACCAAGTATAACAAGAAGTAGTAAATAATTTACAAAAGTTTTAACAAGAATTTCCTTAATGTGATTTGTTAAACTTGGTTGGCATACAGACTTTAATAAAAATTAACCATGATAATTATGGAAGTAACAGAATATCTAATATATGTTGAAATATATTTCATAAAATATCCGATCGATACATGAAAAATAGCGTGACATACTTTTAAACCAGAAAAAAATCAATGTTATCAGAACCATTATCAATAGAAGTTATTATGACACGTGTATTATACCGATAAAAATATTGAAATATTATATGTAAGATTTTAAATCATATATAAAGTTAAAAATACAAAAATAATAAAATTTACAATAAATTAAAACTAGTATATTTGACATTCAGTAGCTAATTGTATGGAGTAATACCAAAAATTTACTTCATCTTTAAAAATTATTTATCATAAATGTTTTATTATTAACATTAAAATTTATGGTTAATCATGATAAAATCTATAGAGTGTATTATATTTTTCAATAAAATATAATAAACTTTCTTACGCATCAATCCTTTAAGTACTGTATCTGTATCAATAAAGAGATACTGTGAGATAAATTTTGATAAAATTATAAAATCAATATTACGTATTTTTCAGTTTAAAAAAAAAACTTATTTAAAATATATTATATATTATTAAATAATACAAAATATAAATTTAGATATAAAGACCGTAATCAATATTGTTTACTAAGAAAATTTTTGAAACAATTGTATTGTTCTTGAATTTTAATTTATATCTGTAGCAATTTAAATGCAATTTATAAATGATTTTTCTGCCTCAAAGGTATAGATAAAGTATTTTCTGAAGCAGAAATAAAATTCATAATTTCTTTGAACAATTAAATAAACGGAATAATTAAATTTAATAATTAGTTTTGCTAAGTTGAATATTTTTGTTCTTATCTTGTCAAGAATAATTTTAAAATAAAAGGTGCAATCGCAAGGAAAACCAATACTAATGACTATAACTATCACAATTAATGTTTTAAATATATAAAACATATTTTTGTAATTTTAATAATTTAATAGAAAATAAATTTATTGTATTACATGCAACGTTAACTAATACAGCAACGCAATTATTTTTTCGATAGCAATTTTTTTTATTATTTTGATGAAAATTAACGATTTCTAATTATTTAACTAATTATAATTAGAAACTATTTATTAAATTTCGTTTGTGCGACGTTTAAAAAAACGTTTCCACGTCAATAGTTCGCAACTTAGAAACAAACCTTAATGGAAAATGAAAGCTTAATTTTTTTTACCTCTCCTGTATGGGGAAAAAACATTTCAGCTTTTTATAAAAATTCTTTATTGCATGATTTGCTTCTTTATCATTCATCAATTAAAGTTAGAAAATGGTATGGCAGGGTAACAAAAATATTTTCTTTTAATTCAATTAACAGAGTTAATTTCCTTAATTTTGTGTTATACTGAAGAGTTAATTTTATTATTTTGATAGTTTTACATAAAACACCATTCTCTTATCAATATTGAATGACCAAGTGTTGTTACAAAGAGCTTATCTTTATACCATCCACTCTTCCTGATTACTCGTTATTCATCCGCTTTGTTCTGAATTTTAACAGATTATAAAGACAAAAAAATCAAAAGATAAATATATATATATTCGAAAATGAAATAAATAAAAGTTCATTTAGGGATTTAATTATATTAATTAATCAGATTATTATTGAAAAGTTAATTAATGATTAAATTATTCAGTGAAGGAAGAAACCCGTTTTAATTAGTTTTCGACTTTCCTATAGAATTTTTGATCCTATGTGGGTTTAGATTATTGTTCTATGTATACGAATTATTTATGCTATTATTTAATTTGTATAACCATAAACATCATCAGATAATATAATAGAAATTTCGAATAGCAAATAGATATATAAAAAGAGCTTAAAAAAATTTATTTATACTTAAAAAAATATTTAAAAATTATATTAAAATTAATAATTTAGTTTAATTTGTTACAAAACAACATATGCCAATTTTCAAGATAGACTTTTGATGATAATGCACTTATCGACGTCATAACAAACTCATTCTATGTTTATTGAAGTCGTCTTTTCCCAATTGGTTTGCTCTTAAAGATAACATACTTATTCATTAATTTCTAAAAGTAAATTTAATATTAAGTTTCTAGTGTCGTATGAATTTTATATTTAAAACCGAACAGTTGAATGAATAGATAACGTCTTCACACGTTCATTCAAATTGTTTATAGAAGTGCCGTAGTCAATTATGAATTTTTTTTTTTTTTTTTGCTTACTTTTTTATAAGACATTAGAATATCATTATATTTAAGAAATTAAAAGTATTTTCTATTTTATTGTTAATTTAATTTGATATTTTTTAAATGTTTAAATAAATATGTTTATTGAATCTTAATAAAAATTCAATTTTTTAATCATCAAACATCAAAATAAAGCAAGAAAACATTAAGATACAAAAACACAGAAATGGAGCCCCTTTTGGAAGCAAACAGAAAATATTCCACATGTCAATCCCAAATTTGTAATTTGTTTTTTTTTTTTTTATATCTAAACATTCTACATATAAATATTACAAAAAAGAAAAAACTCGTTAGAGATTGATATAATTACAAGTTTACAATTTAATATATTTAAAACAAAAGGCAAACAAGAAAAATTAAACACCAAACTTCTGAGAAAATTACAATAGGGGAAAAAAATAAATAAATAAAGTATGTGCTAAAGACGAGTAACTGGGGAAGGAAAGAACGAAAAATAATCTAAATTGTCCGTAGCTCTAAAAGAAAACTAAAAGTTTTACAATATTCTGGGTGATGAATGTCTCGCTTCGCAGTTTTACATTAATATTGTAAGCTAAAATTAAACCTGTCAGAAAGAGAATTAAATTGTGGTCAACTGAACTACGGTAGGAACTTCCCCCCTAAGATTTTTCTTTTTTATTTTTTACTTTTAGTTTTTCTAAGGAGAAAATTACTGATTCTGTACATGAAACACAGAAATGGATGATGTTGGTTGGTAAGTTATGAGGTAAATGTAGAAAAATGTGATAAAAGAATGCCGTTTTCTGACTTCTTGAATACTGATACGAATTCTTATTTGTTTTAGCAATATGTGTCATGTTAAAAAAAATTTTTTTTAGAGAAAGTTTCAAATGGAAAATTTTAAATTCTATAAATTAAATAGGTAGAATATTTTGCAAAATTATTTTACAGACATCAACATTTGATTATTAGCGTCAGCGTCACATCTGAATTAATTTATTTATAATTTAAATATAATTATACTTTAAGTTAAAAAAAAGATTATTTTACTTTTCAATTAAAAAATTGATTATCGTTTAAACTTGAAAGTTTAAAGAATGCAATTGTAATTTAATAAAATTGAAAAGCAAATTACCATTGAATAAATATCAAAAGAATATTAATAATGTCCAGTTGGAAATTCAAGTAACTGTATTTTCTATGAAATGATGTGTACTTTCCAATAATGTTAATCACACAAAATTCTTGTTTTCTCAGATGAATGAACTTGAAACCAATCTTTAAACAAACCTGCATAGTTTGATACTCCACTGGTTTAATACTACAGGAATTCCGTATATTTGCTTCTAAGTTTCCGAACTTTGCTTCCGTCTTGAATAAAACATCAACAATCGTCAGCCTCTGGGCGCTCTTCTGAGACTCAATCTATGTTCTTGTCTTTATATAAGATTCACAGTGAATAAAGTCAATCTTTATTTGTTTTCCTCTCTGTTTTTTTGTCCTTTAATGCATGAAATATGTCTACATTTACTTCTCGTATGCATTATCCGACGTCTTACTCTGATTCTATTAATACAATAAAACGGCTATCCTTTTAGTACGCCAATGATTGAATCTAATTTATATTAATTATTAAAATATAATCCAGTGAAGATAGCATAATTTATGAACTTATTATGAAACAAAGTCCATGAAAACATTATTTTATTTAAGGAATTTAAAATTTATTTTTGTTTATAGAAAGGCGAAAATTTTCCGTCCTGCAGTTTGTTTTCCGAGAGCTTATTAAAAGTCACATCTATTTAATTAAAAATAATATGGTTTAAATGCGAATTTATACAATTAATAATTATTTAATTATGAAATTCAAACAATTATTAATTCTGCAACCTCACGTTTTCAACATACGTTTTCGTGAATATATTTTTTCAGAAAAATGTAATAATATCACGTTAGCCAAAAAAATGGTGTTAAAATAATATCGCTTATTTTTATACACAAATTTCATCCAAATTTTCTGTGATATTCTAAGAAGCCATTAAGGAAGAAAATGGACGCATGATGAAAATGTTTATGTACTCTTTCAAGGATAAAAATTTGTCCAAAAAAATAATAATCTTATTTTTAGTAATATTTTTCCTCAATCTGAGTCTGTTTAAAAGACTAAATTAAGACACAGAAAAATTTTTATTCAGTGAAAAAAAAAATCTTATTGAAAATAGCATAAAATTATAATAATTTCTGTAAGATATAAAATAATTCTTCATCTTGCGTATTTTTATGCATTCAACAATAATTCTTGACCGTCTCTCAAGAAGAATAAATAAAAAATACCGACGCAGACGTTAAAAAATTTAATGCAAAGAAAGATGAAAATAATTTTGTAGAATAAAATATTACGGATGTTATGTTTTATGAAAGAAGTGTTAGGAAAATTTTACATATTTTTCTCCTTTTTTTATATAATAATAAAGAAAAAAATGTATAAAAATAGAGTAGTAGGTTGATGATAACGTATGATAAAAGCGTTAGAAAGGACCTCAATTACATAAAAATCAATAGAAAAGCCTTAGGGCTTCGACACTCTCGAACAAATAGTTTCCTAATCAAAAGCTTGTTACAGACAACACATCTTGTAATTAAACAGCTTGAAAGATTGCTAGATGTTTTTTTTTTTATGTTTCTTCTTTTCTCTCTTATTTATGAAAAGCTCTTACTAAATAATCAATGTAAAATACTACTATAATGTATTTTTATTTTTTCCTTATTTTTCGAGAAGACTTTTCTCCTAGAGGGATAAGAAGAAGAAGAAGAAAATGTCAAAAAGTGAAGTGGATTCGAAAGTATTAGAATTGAATTCATTTTTCTCACAAGTGTTTTCATCCATTTTTACAGATTTTTTCGATTCTTTATATATATATCGAAAAATACAAAATGATATTGAATATACGCTTGTTTAAATTTAATAAAGATATAAATTCCTTAGGGAAATAGAAAAAAAGGAATGCAATGAGATTCAATTCTGATGAATCTTAAAGAGACGATGAAAACATTCTTTGAAAAAAAAACAAAAAAGGTGTCATGAAATAATATTGTGATAGAATAAAATATTTATCACTCAATTATATTTCCAATACTTTTTTTTAATTTTAAATCTTTAACGAATAATTTAATGCAGAATATTTTACCAAATATTTAGCTGCAACTATGCCGTAATAATTCTTAAATAAAATTTTCATCGTCTAAAAAGAATTTGTTAATTATATGCGAATCCATACTTTCTATGGTATTTCCAATACGTTCTTCTTTATTAAGTTCCTCATTACTTTTCTTTCAATTATTATATTCCAACGTAATTACATGGTTGACATAGCTTCCAAAGTAATTACATCGATCACATTTCTTTCAATTTAATTATATGGGTTTCAAATTCCTTATGTAGCGAGAATTGCTTCTTTCTGCTTATATCAAGAGATTCTTTGACGTCAATTCGGTAGACACGATAACTTATATCACTGGTTTTATCCAATTCGACTTTCACGTCTTATCAGATTTGATAAAACCATGAAACATGAATCCCATCGCTTATTAGTGTGCGATCTGTAAGCTTCTCATAAAAAACTCAGTGTAATAAACTTCTGCTGGATTTAAATTGTGCTTTGAGTCTTATTTTGACGATAACAATATTTCAAAGTTTTCTATATTTGATTTTCCCCAAAGATCTGTAAATAAAGTCATATCCATGTTTTAAATCTCTGTAACTAACCGCTTCGTGGATTTAAAACCGCGGTTGTTATTTATTTGAATTTTCTTCTTTTTTTTTAAATCTATTATTGTTACTATATACTCTTCGTTCGGGGAGTAATTTTACATAAGACTTACAAATTCATTTTCAGAGTCTGACATATAATGATGCACTTTGTAATAGTTTTTCTTAGGAATTTTCTCAAGAATTATATCTCTCATTTCAGCTCCTTGAAAACTATTTTCGAGAAATGTTGTGGTATTTGTAGCGCATTTCTTAAATAGCTTTACTCCAACTAAATCAACGATTTTACTTGTAGCAAGTGTCTGATCCTACAAGTAACGAAATGTTCTGAACTCAACTATTTCGTTTAAAATATGTCATTTTTAAATCAAATCAAGTCGGGTTAAATCAATTTAAACTCCTGAAAGCTTTCATTTTATCTAGCAATATATGTTCAACAGTCTCACAGTAAACAGATTTACAGTTTCAATATAAAATATCAGTGCAAGCGATTGCGTTATACTATTAGATGTTGTATATAATTATAATTTATAGATTTAATTATGGTTAAATTACATTAATAAGCGTGATATTGTCCTATTTTAATATTATTAGTGTATTATTGTACTGTATAATCATTCCAGTAACGTATAGTTGTGATCGTGTGGAGTAAATAGCGCATTTAGAGCGCATTTAGAATTAACTTGATAAAAATAATAATTCCTATAATTTTCTCACTAAATCTAAATCTACCATAAAAGATGTTTTGTTGCTCATTCCTCTATACGTTTAGTAACATAAAGATAGGGCCCGCATGGGGATTCGTCTTGAGATATTTTGTGAAACAACATAGTAATATATCGTTGTAATCATCTTACATAAATAAAATATCACATAGGAAATAAATTTTTTAATCGATAAATATATTATTTTTAAAACAGAATTAGAGAATAAATTTTATAATTTTGTATACAAACAAAACGTAAAAAACAAACATTTTTATGTTGAATTCGATTTTTTATATATATATTCATTCTATATATCCGATATTTTATTTAAAATATTTATTTCCATTTTATGCTTATTCTCTGGTTTCTTTATAAAAAAAAATAATGTAAAAAATTAAATAAGCTCATACTATATACAACAAATAAATATTTTAATAAAAATAAAAATAAATAATTGAAGTATATTTTCATGTGCACTATTTTAGTAAAAGAAGTTGAAACAAGTTTGGATACCTTAAGAAAAATTTTAATGCTAAATAATTAATTAGATAGCTTTAATAATTAAATTAAATATTTTTAATTCGAAAAATATTATTAACTTAATTATAAATTTCCTATTATTGATTTTTAATATTAAATACTTATTATAACCCACTCGTGACTTTGTTACTGTCTAGCAAAATTCCTTACGTGTTTCTGAACAAACATTTAAGAAATTTGAAATCTTCCTTTAATTTTAATGCTTACTTTATATTTAATTAATATTAAAAACATAAAAAATATATATAATAGTCTATATAAACTAATACATATATTTATTTCTTAAAAACTAATTTTTAGAAGATTGTATTTAAATAATTCGATAAATCAATCATATTGAATAAATTAATTAATAAAAAGATGACTTTAATCATGTTAAAATAATAAATAAAAATAAATATTCGTATTTATCAACATCCATACTTTATATTGCTTTATTCTGCATTGCATAAGCTTGATAGATAAATTAAATAATTTAATTAAACTAAGTAGATTACAATGTTATAATATGGCAAATGAATTGATTTGATGAATTTAGACATTAATCGGATTTTTGTAAAACTTTTATAAATAATTTTTTATTCATTATTTCTGAAATTCGATTATTCGTTGCTTTTAAATATTTAAAATTTTCGCAAATAATGAAAGACAATTTTCTATTTTTATTGGCAACAGTGAATCAATTTTATAAAAGCATTATATAAATCATTATTGCATATAGTATAGCTTATAATACATAATGCATGTTTGTTGTGTTAACATAATAATAAAGAATTCTCCAAGTTTAGAATTAATTTTATAGTAAAATTTCGATTTTAAATGAATATTCATATCAAATGCAATTATCGATATAATAAAAATTTTACGAAGAAAAGTATTTCAAGCTTAAAGTATTTGAAAAATATCTCTGGTTATTTATACTAAAGTACTTTTCATGTCCAAAATAAAGAAAATGGTGTATTGATAACAAAACATTGTTAAAAAAAAAAAAAAGAAATTTATTCCATATCAAAAAATAACGCATTTTTTCTTTAGTTTAACTGAAAATTGCTATTTGATATTCATATAAAAAATTAACTTCATGATAAAAGATTATTTTTAATATTTTTTGTATGAATATCTGACAATTTTAATATATTTTTCCGTTTCTGTATATTTACTATATTTCACCAATGAAGAAATTTTTTTCTAATGATATCAAAAATTGCTTTCCACATAATTAAAAAAAAATATCTGTAAATCATTGATTATTCTTTAAAGTAAATATTTCAAAATATGTTATATTACTCTATAAAAAAATAAAATAAAAAAAATATATAATAATAAAAGGCAACGATTGCTTGTAGCACTCATAAATCCCCACGAAATAATTTGAATTCCTGAAAATTTTTAGGATCATCGGGAGGAAAACACATGTCTATAATCTTACAGATTTTTGTTTGAATTTATATATTATAGTCTATTATAGATCCGTTTATTTATCTGAAAAAGTTTAACGTTTGAATATTATTATGGGATCTGTCATAGGTCTTTCAAAAAATATATAATCGGATATACGATATCATAGTGGATAGGATAATAATTCCGAGACTAGTTGCAGGATTTCAACAAATGACGCCATCATCATGTCGATATGAAGTCACAATAATATCATTGTGACGTATAATGAATGATGTCATGAAAAAAACTCGATATATATCATTCTAGATATGTACTAATATATAATATCACGGCGATGTAGAATATGATCGTTCATACACTCAAGAATATAAAAATTATGTGCAGGAAATACGAATTTATCAGGAAAATTGGCTGATATAATTAAACATAGACTAAAAATAATTAATGTATATAATTTATTAATATGTTATTATATGAAAAATATATACTGGTATATTGCATACATGCACTGTTTATATAATACTGCAATATATTGTGTTTGTAAAAATAAACATAATAGAATAAGATTTTAAAGATCATATTAATTACAGTTCAATAAAAGCATTCCTGTAATCCAATTAGAGTTAATTATTATGTGCGCTTGAAGATAAATTCGTGGAAAAAAATATATGCCATCAAAATAAAATCAGATAATAAATTTATAATTATATTTAAATCTACCAATATTGCATCCTTTATCTTCATCCATACGAATGTACGATATTCTTCTATGCAGCCATGCTAAAGATCTACCAGATCGTTAATATGCAATAAAATGACATTAATATGTATAGATAAAATTGCTTTAAAGATAATCTAGATCTCTAATGTCATTTTATCTATATAATATAAGGAAATATTATAATAATTTCTAATATCAAACTAAAAAATTCATATCGTATAATAAAAATGTACTTATCTTTTCAAATTAGCAAAATTCAACATTCTCTTTCGCAAAGAATCTTCACGTAAATCCACTTTTTTTGGAAGAAGAAAAAAAAAATAAAGAATTCTTCTTATTCTAAAATAGAATTACTTACTTTTAAAAATATGACAAAAGCAGAGTTTTTACGATGAGAATAAATCTAACTTTATCACATCATCCAGCATGAAATAGACTGCGACAATCTCCAACCTAGTTAACATGTGAATAGCTGCAAAATACAGCGATTGATGATGTGACGAACAGCTGCTGTAAAATATCCATTAAATCCAACTCTTCGATATATCGCTGCAAGAACAGTATTGATGAAGTGTAAAAATTCCTGATGGTAGAATTATATATTCTATTGTAAAGCAGAAAATATTTTTTAAATAGAATCTTAAGAACATCGTTCAATCTTTCTTGAAAATGAATTTTCATAAGAAAGACCGATAGAGAATACAAAAAAATTGTTTTGAAATTCGAGAATTTATTGAACAGACGGAGCATATTTCCCAGATGACTGAATTCGAAGTAATTTGTTTTACACTTTTTTTGTTAGATGAAGTTAGTCGATATTAAAGAATATATTTAAACATTTTTAATATTAAACATCTTCGCTATTTTTTTAATATTGCGACTTGAGATGAATACATATATAGACACGAATAATTTAATTAATACGTCTCGATATCATCATATCGTTATTAAATTTTTTAACAGTTTCACTAATGGATTATTTAATATAATATATATGTTTATATGTATATATAATAAATTTATTTTATCTATATAGTATATAATATATAATATGGACTTAGGAATCAATTCTTAATAATGAGTCTATTCGTGTCAACAGTACGTTGGATTAATTTATAACGGTAGACTTCATTATTCACGAAAATTACTGATTAATTGAAAATCTCGAATGTACAAAGGTAAATCTGCATAAATTCTCACTTATATCAGTAATGAAAGAGAGAATAATACTAAATCTTCACTTTCCTGTAAAGAATTCTTGTCTAATTCTTGTTTGACATTTATTTCTTTTATAAAGCGCGTTTATAATCACCAGTGAATATCACGAGAAATTCATGAATAAATCGTTCTATATTTCATCAGAAATATCCATTAAACATAAAGAATTCTTAGCATTTTCTATATATTTTATTGTTTAAATATGTATCTACTTCTCTTTCATTACAATGACAGAAATTAATGTTCGCTATATAAAAATGTCTATAGGAAAATATGCTGTACGTAATTTATAAAACAGACGTGATCGTATATGTTTATATATATATTTATATATATAACTTCTATATATAACATTAAAAGTTTGAAAAATTCTCAAAATTTTATATCATTTATATTCGGCCAAGAAAAGTTCTTGAATATATGTTTACAGATTCGCATTGTCCTTTAGAATAAAACCGGAGATAGTCCATGTCTACAATGCCAAGAACATATTATATTACAAATAATACTTCACGTCAAATAAACGGAAAAAACGTGTGATTGTCAAAGATGAAAAAAATGACAATCAATTCCGAAAGTCATTGTCATTGCTATGTCATTCTTTATGACATTCTTCAGAAGTCCTCACAGCTTGCAAGACACAACTCATGAGTGAATAGAATTGTCGCTGCTAAGTTGGAAAACACG
>WUQG02188761.1:74839-94680 GCA_011317285.2 Androctonus mauritanicus
TCATTTGTCACCAAACTTTCAAAGTTAGACCCTATGCTGAAATAAAGAACAGTCTTAGTAAATCAGACAAGTAGATCAATTATTGGCCACAGACCATCCTCTGACAGTGATTAACAGAACTCCATGTGGTACCGCTTGTCAAAGTGATTTTCAAGTTGCACTTACTAGTCTTAACACGTTCTGTCTCCTGTCAGAGTATTGTAGTGACTGTATTTTTTATCCAATGCCCGTAATTTGTACTTTTATATACGTATCTGAACACACATCCTAGCGAATAACAATGAGTTAGATGCATGACCGAAATTTGTCTATAAATAATATATTTTTAACACGCAATACCCGAGCGTGAAAAATCGAATCGCCACAAAACCACGAGATTTTGCAATTATTCTCTCAAATATTCTAGAAGAAAATAACTGTAATTAAACGAGAGAAATCGTTCCATTTTTTTTTCTTTTTAAATAAAGATCCCAGAAAATCGTTGAAGAAAAAAAAATTACCGAATAAAATGGCATCGATTCGTTATTTTCTCGTTTCCCATCAACGATGTCGTAATTTCAATACTCTTCACATCTTGGCATATGAGAAACTGCTATATAAATTCGCCATAAAAAACTATTTGTTTGTTTTTTGACTAGAATATTGTCTTTTTGTATGGCTATCGGGGGAATATTCTAGTCCGATCACAACGAAGTTTTCTACTATGGCAGATCATATATAGTTTCGTATATACATAACCTTTTATTATGAAAGGCTGTGTTGAAACTGATACGCTCGTACAGTTCGCTGAACATAACAAGCTGTGAAGTCATTCTCTCGTAGGTCCTTACGCTTGGAAACTCTAATGTAATAGTAAAGTAAATATTTTAACTATCGCGAGAAATATTACATGATGGATGTCAGTTCATAGTCATTCTCTACAAAGAAAAGACATTTTATAATATTTTACTTTGCGTTAAAATACGCTTGATTAAAGTCATTAAACAGCAACTTTCTCGTTTCAAGTATATTTATAATGGGCGAAGATGTTTACAACCATTCCTTTCTAATTTTTACGTCTTTTAGTCAAAATAAAATAGAAAAAAATATTCACAACAACACAGATAACATAATAAGTTAAAAAACGAAGATGAAAAACTATGTTCGTCATAATCAACATAAATAATGTTACTATCTTCGTTGCATGTGTTATTTTTTTTTTTTTCATTATGTAACAATTAATTGAATTATGTAAATACATGTAATTATCTAATTTTCATTCTGATTCAGAAAATAGAATAAAAAATAAATTTTGCACGAAGATATATTATAATGTCTATTATTTTGCAAAAGTATCATCATTATTCGAATAAATAGCATACCTTTTTGACTGGATTTTTATGCATGGTTAAACATTCAATATATGATGATGATGATGATATTTTTTTTAAGTTCCTGATATCGTACAAAAGCCATAATGTGCATCCTTATAAGAATAATATTTAAATTTCCGCAAAAAGTTGAATATTTTTTATTGTGAAATTTGAATAAAAAGTTACCTAATGTAATTTAAAAAATAAATAACAGTAATAATAATAAGAAGCGCAATAAATTAGCGAAAACTAGCCGGTGCGCCGCTCATTAGGATAATTACAGTGATTAAAATCTTTTAAACATGCATTATTCAGAATTTTTCATAAAAATTAAGAAAAAGAAAATTATAGATAATGCATTAATAATTAAGAATTTTTTGTGTGAGCATGTTTTTGTTATAAAATTATGTAAAAATTAAAACATGTGCATACAAAAATGCCCATTAAATTCTTAAAATTAAAGAAAGCCCGTATATTGTTTCCGGTGATTAAAAAAAAAATACATATATTACAATAGTTTGTTAGAAATTCGATATTTTTAGATGGAAAAATACTTTTATTTTTAATATTTGGTTACATCTAAATGGCATTGTTAAGTGATATGAGGTTAAAATAAAATAGAAAGTTGAAAATAATGAAGTCAATAATATTTAAAAATCTAATGAATTTTAACTTTTATTTATTATTTTCGTAATTTAAATCTCTAAAAGTTTTGTTTCGTTTTCCAATTTACTGTTTAACTAGATAAAAAATAATTAAAACTCTTTATTGATTTCGTTATTCTTAACTAGAGTAATAAAACTTAATTTTAATTATTGTACTATCTTTAAAAAACATAACTGAACGTATATTTTTTTACCCAAAAAATTTAAATTTATAAAAGAAACAACGTCATTAAAAAAATTGCTTTTTTTTATAAATTCACTCTTACTTTCCTGCATTAAATAATCTTGTAAAAATTTCATTATAACTACAAATAAAGTTTTATTAAACATATACTTTTAATCATCCATAAAATAAAGCGTGATATTAAATTTTAAATAGGGAACAAAAATTATAAATCTTCTTAAAGATTACATTTTATCGATGGAATAATTAAAAACTGAAAATTTATCCTGTAACAACACTCACTTATTAATTTTTATATGCGTTACATTAATTTAAAGAGATTCGTTAAAAAAAAATATATTTAAGCTTTAAACTTAACTAAATTGTGAATAATGTAAGTGCAAGAGATAGTTTGGAACTCGAAAATATTTTTCTTCGGAATTTTCAACGAATTCAGCATTATCTTGCATCCTAGCAGCGAATGTTAGATTTTAATACCATTAATGCAGCGTTGATGCGTAATATATTTATAAACTAATTATTATAATGGCATAACAACAAAAATTATTTAATTAATATATGTTGTTTATCGCGTATAGTTCAATAATTGATTCTTCACATACAGCATTTGATTATCTCGACAATTAATTGTTTAGATGTAGTAGAAATTCCCGTAACAATTTAACGACAATATAAATATTTCATGCTATAAGCAAACGATTTTCTGCCTTGAGCAGTTATTTTTTCCTATTATCTATTTGGATATGACAATAATTTATTTTTAGTTAACAGTAAAGGTAAATTTTTTCTTTTCTTTTTTTTTGCGAAAAAATAGGAAATAAAAATCGGATTTTTGTACTTCTATCACGAACAGCAATAAATTTGCATTTTGTTTTATTTTGAATTTTTGCTCTGTAATCTCTGTAAATTGATCTCTTAAAAATATAATTTGTTTACACCATTTTTAAAAATTAATTTAATGGACTTGTGTTTTTATTTTTTATTTTTTTGTTAAATAAAATTATAAAATAATAAAAATCGATACTCGTATTTCGTTCTTGACATAAACAAATTATAATTTCTTTTTTTTTTTTTTTTAAGGAATATTTCTTTAAACGTATCTTATCCATAAACAGTCAAAATAAGATAAACGTATATTTATGTTATAATTAACGAATAAAGCAAAATTAAATTATACACATTCTAATCACTATCATTATCTAATCAAAGATATTAGTTCTCATTTAATAAATTAAATCCAGTATTCTATCACGCGTGACAGATTTAGCAATTGTTAAACGTGATCTTAAACAGTTCGAGCATACAAAATAATTAGTAAAATATTCTAGTCTGTTTTATCCACATACATTTAAATTTTATTCTATATGACTCAGTTATTGTTTCCCAAGGTAGTAAACGTCATTTCTAATTAAAATTAATTGTATCATCAATTATTATACTTCGGTATCTTATCGCGTCATTTTATGCTAAATTTAACGTATTGATTTTGATTTCTAAGTACAAACTTAAAATATATTTTGAGATAATTGATAATTAACAAGGGTTATTTGTTTAAATATATTTTTTACACCAGTGGTGTTGGTTATTTATTTATTTTTTGGTCACCGTGTATCGATTCTTCGAATGCAAAAGGAAAAATTGCATGATGATTGGTTAGGTTTCCAAAAATATTATTGATATGAAAGACATATTAAGTAAGGAATACATAGTCTATATATTCAATTTTCTCTACAAATTGCTATGTATGCAATTTTCTTGTTTTATAGATTTCTGATATCATTCAAAACAACATTAAGAATTTAAGTTGAATCATATTTTAACTTGGGCAAAACGGTTGATAATATCCGATTAAGCAAAACTACTCGTTATATAAGTTAAAGAAAATCGTTAAAGTGGAGTTTTTGTAGATCATTTTTTTTAAAATAACGTTGGGATTTTACTAATACCTTTAAATACAGAATTTAAACGAGAATAATAAAAAAAAAATAAAAATAATAATAAATATTCCAGCATTTTATAATTAGTTTTGATGCCTTTAATCGAAGAAAACTTTGAATAGCTGTAAAATATCAACAAAAATTCAAGATATAAAATTTTTTTCATATTTCTATCGATTTTTTTCTAATTCATAAAAATTTCTTTATCGTGTTTATTCACAAGATTTAATAGCACTGAAAGGTCGTTAAACAATATATTCAGCGCATTAACAAAAGTTTTTTTTAGATGTAAACAGTTTAAATCGTATTTAGTATAGGCTATATATATATATCAGACTTTTTGCTAAAGTTCGAGTGATAAATTTCTCAACGTGATCCATCTGTTGTGCCTTCTAACTGTGACAGATTTGTACTCGGAGAAAAGATATATCTACGTAACGCTATACCTTAACTTCGATTTACAGAATAACATGCAGGTTTCTCAACCGCATCAATTTATTTAAATATTTTCTCAACATTTTATTCTCAATGCAATGTATTCAATTTCATTAACAAATCTGTTACAATGCATGAATTGTTTTCGTTCTGAAACCTTTTATATATGTAAAGTATAGAATATTTCATTTCTGTTTTATATATTTTCTATGAGTTTTTTTTAAATAATTTACTTCTAGAAGACATTTAATCCTCTTACAAGCTCATTACAGTTTAGGGAAAAAAATACAACCAATTATCTTTATGTCTTTAAGCTTAGATCTATTGTAATGAGAGAACATTGTGATCCCCATGGAATACCCTTGGGTTCATAGGTAAGATTGATTAGAGAATAGTTCTCTACGATCTATCAGGATTACTCAGTCTGTGCAATTATATAAGTAGAGGTAATAGAATTGGTCAAATTGACAATCTTCCACTATTAACAGATCAATCTAATTCTTCTATTTTTTATTTATTTTTTTTGTTTAAATTAATGACTTTACCTTTTAAGCAAATCTGATATATGTTTGTTTATGTTTTAACTTTTGTTTGATTAAATTTAATTGCTTCGAACTCTCGTAAAAAAACCTTTAACAGACAAAAATCTAATTTTGTTCTTATAACTGAAGATAATCAATTTTTTTTTTATTCAGCATAACTGTAGTTTAAATACGACAACGGAAAAAGAGTTTTTCTTTTGAAAATTGCTGTGTAAGTCACGAATGACACGTTATAGAAACCTATTTTAATAATTCCAACACTACCTTTGCAAAATTCGATTTTTTATGCATGAAATATACTGAAAACTGTTTTTATAATCTCAGTTATAATTCTATACGATGAACCGAAAAAAATATCTTTGAATATAAAATAAAAATCCACTTTTTTATTAAAAAAAAAACATTTCTGTAGTTTGAAATATGTTTTTTTTCTTCTCTTAAAAAATAGAAGAAAGCAAGAATAGATAGAAATAAAAAAAATTTTTTGAGTGTATTATTAGGAGAAATGTTATAAGACATGGTCTAATCTAGTTTCTTCGAACAACAGGATTGACTTTGGATGCATTAAAGTTTATAAGATTATCTGGTCCTATTGAAGAAACATCTGTATAGATAAAAATTTCTAGTTCAGAAATCCAACTAACGTATTTTAGCAGATTTTGATGGAGAAAAATGAAGGATATTATGTTAGTAACAGAGTGATAAATTTTCTAGAAAATGAAGAATTCCACATAACTCAATTTATAACATATGATAACCAATAGAAAATAACATGACAGCATGAAGTAAAGTTGCTTGTTATTGCTAAATTTTTATAACACTTGCTTTCATTATTAACAAGTGTTCGAGTTTTTAAAACCTTGCCATTGATAAATTTATTTTCCAAATTGTTAATAAAATTGTTGACATTTATAAGATAGCGTGCAATAAGATACGACTTTTACACAATTTTTAAGCTTATTTAGCGAATAAATCGAGTAATTTCTCATTATCATCTTTATGTAAATTATGAATGGAACAAAGGAACATTAATCTTTAGATATGTGCTATGGATATATCAAACAACGTCCAACTGCACACGTGTTGAGTCAATTACATGATAAATTTATAAACTAAAATTAATGTTGTCGATTAATTAATACTATATCTGTAGAAAGTTATTCGTTCCATCTTTGCTTATATTAAACTGGTAATAATGTTAGAAATCTCATGAGATAAATATTTAAGAATCTCTAGTTTTCTTTCTAAAGATAATTAAAATGTAGACACTGATAATCCCATTAATTACTCGAAATACAAAACTTTATCATCAGTGGTCGTAATTATCTTTATATTTTATTTAAAATATCTTTATTAATTATTAAAATAATTTGGAGAGATTGGGATCGCGCGGGATTAATATTTTAACTACTTGTCGTATTTCAAAAAGTACATGCCAAAAAATGAAACTAATTAGGAAAAATTCTATAATTTATTGAAAAATTTCCTTAAGATTGTTCTCTCGATGAATATATATAAGTTCTCTGGATATGTTTCAAATTAACTAGTAGACTGTTAACGTGTTATTAATGTCGCAACAAACATTATGTTTCTCTTGAGGTAATGAAAGCAAACGATGCTTGTCCTATCACTCATCAACTTCCTGGAAATAGTTTGCTGTTCTACTATTGAGGACTATCGAGATAACTTCGAAACAAGCAGAATGCAGACATGTTTTTATGACTTCTAGCCATTCTGAGTCAGATAACAGTCGTACTTCGATAATGTTGAACTTGAAGAGCCTGTGGCAATTTATCCAAGTAAAAAAAAAGCCACATCTTCAGTCTACAATAGTCATCTAGTTCTATTTTCATCTTTTCTTGCGGTGTACCGACATAATGTACTCTTTCATTTGTCTATATTTTTAACCATTATATTGAAAGAGAGTAAAAACAACTGTTTATGTTCCCATCTTCAAAGTATTACTTTCGAGTCAGTTCCATTTCTATAGGTTATTAAATCTATATGTATGCTATATAAATATACAAAAAACATTTTTCTCTTATAGTTTTTTTTTTATAAGTTCTAAATTAATTGTTCTTTATACTTTTTAATATTATAATGTCAATAATTTATAAAATATTTCATTATTATTATTATTATATTATAACAATAAAAACTAATCTCAAACAAATTAAATTCTGTGTAATAAATTTGTTTTATTTAATTTCCTTTTTACAAATATTTTTGTTTTTCTAGTGAATTTTTAATTTTTTTTGAATAATCAAAAATGTTTTTAAGATTTAGAAAAATAAAGTTTATATCGAATATCATTCGAAGATTACTTACAAGAAAATTTAAATAATAATAATATTATTATTATACTTATAGAATATGTTTGAAAACAATAAATAAATAAATAAGCTTATAAGCTTTAGTTTTTTGACTACAAAAAGTAAATTTTTAACAAAAAAAAAAAAAAAAAACTCATTTCTCGTAGATTAAAAAAATAATAATTATTATTCATCTAACGAAAAAGATAATGATTCTAGATCGAAATAAATTTATGTATTTTATAAGTAAGTAAATAAAAGTATGAAAGAAATTGCAGATGATGAAAATTATGAATATTGTTATAAAAATATTGCATTCGTTTTTTTTCAATACATAAAAGAGAACAATAACAAGGAAGTTGTTTATATAAATTAAAAACTAAACTTACTTTCGATAAGTAAATTCGAAGACGAAATAATATTCCTAATGATTATATACATGAAATGGCCTCGAGAAATTTTCTCAATCGGCTTATCAACCCAAAAAATGAATTTCAGAACACTGCATTCTTAGATCTGTCGCCTTTTCTTCACAGGATTTATCAATGATAAAAAAAAACTGTTCAAGGAGAAACGCATTCAATTGTTGAAAGATTCATTCATTCATTCAACTCGTCTCTTAGGATCGATCGTCGAGTTCCTTAATAATGTATGGTACGCAACTATTCATAATTTAACTCTATGTACAGCTTAAGCATAGTTAACATTATTCAAATATTGTTATTTACTATGAAAATTATATATATATATATTAAAAACTACATTTATTTTTCTTCGTATTGTTTTATTTTAAAATCGAAAGATATGTTCTACTACAATTTTATTTTCAAATCTCACAATATTGATTTTTTTGGTGTCGAAAGGTCGCTGAATCGTCGATTTGTCAAAATCTCAAAACTGTAGAAAGTAACGCTCGACATGAAAACGAAAATACGAATTCAAACCGATTTTGAGGACTTTAAATTTAACAATAATAAATTTATTTATTTTTCTTCTTCCTTCTCGACAATCTATCGATTCTCTTCAGTTTTATTTATTTTCTTTCTAAAGATTTTTACGTATTAAATACGCGTAAAACGAATCATCAAGTATCCACTACAGGTTTTAAATTAACTATTTAAAACCGATTTTTTTTTTTTTTTGATTGATGAGTTACTTAAAGTAACGTTCGACTAAAGGCGTGGTTGAATATAAATGAATTCACCAGTCTTTGGAGGTTCAACAAATTATCTCTTAAAAATTTTTAAAATCTCTAGAGATTAAATTTGATTTTTAAAAGTTTAAAAATTAATTAATTATTCTGTATAACATCAAACGAATGCACTCCAAGTTAAATATCATGCATAACAATCAACATAATAATTATTTTAAATAATGATAGTGAATAATTAATGAATGTCGATGATATAAAAATTTCTCGACGAACAAATAGTCATAATTAATTGAATTATAGAAACATGCATTGAATATTCGATGAATTTATTCATTAATTCGCTTTTTTCATTACCTTACTTCTACCTACCTTTTTTTTTAATCACAAGAGGATTTTATCTTTGTTTAGGTAGTAGGATAGTTCTTCACAAGTTTAATTTTAAGGTTTCGAAGTTGGTTTTATAAAAGATTTAGATAGGGGTTTTTTTTTCATCATCTCAAATCTTTGCGTGTGATAACTTTGCTAAAAAATGCATTAGTTGAAAACGTAACAGTTGTTTAGTTTTTCTATTCGAAAATAAAAGTTTCTCGATTTAGTTTGACAGATTTTTCTAGCACCCTGGAGATAAGAACGGATCACTATGAAGAAAGCATATCGGTTTTCCTACCTCTAGCTTCGCAATTCGCTTGCAAAGATTTTTCTTGCTACTGTTTGAGTCACTTGAAGTTCTTTTCTAGTACGTAGCGATATATTGAACAAAAAGTCCACTTTCCAGATATCAGCATTTCAATATATAATACCGAATTTCTATCATTCAACTTTTCAACTGATCATCCAAACAAACTTCTAAGATATGTTTTTGCAATAAAACAAATGCAAGAGTTTCTCATGTTTCTGTATTTTTATTATATTAAGATTTTATCTAAGACTATATTTTTTTATGTAACAGAATTTGCATCCAGTTTCTGAACAATTCTTCATACTATTTGATAAATTTACTAAATTGCATCTTATTTTCGATGAAAATATAAAACAACATTTTCGTTCGAGTAATCTGAGTCATATTGACAAAAGTAAATTATATTTTATAGAAAAATGATTCAAATTAATTCTAAAATTTCTGCGATGTTAACTAAATCGAACAAAATAAATCAATCAAGAACGATTTTAAGTCCATGATTTCCTAACTATTATTTATGTAACTAAGTGCGGTTTGCTTTAGTCTTTTTAATGTATTTTTAGAATATCAAGGTTAAATTTATTTTATTATTAGTTTCAACTCGTGGACTTATTTAGTCTAGACACTTAATCTCGCGTTTTATGATTTCGATTAAAACCATAGAATCAAGTCGAAGAGGCATAAAATCACATTATAACCAATCCTAAGCATAATCAAAAGCATAAAATAGGCATCTAAGACATAACCAAAGTCTGACTACTGCTTAAATATTTGTTCGAAAAATATATTTCGGAAAATATATGTTTAAGTCTTCTTAAAATGTAAATAAAATCGCTTTACTAAACCGCTTTTATATGGATATATATATATTTTTAAAAAGTCATGTAAACATATCGTGTTTAAATATAAAAATGTAAAATTTGTGTACCTGAGGTTAAGAGGCTATCACTTTTATTCGTCATAGTTTGATATTTATAGATACTTGTTTTCATCGCAAAAATCTATTTTTACTTTGTAAATCCTGCGACATTTTATAAATTTAAGATGTTTACAACCTTCTAGAAATACGATTCGAGAAACTAAGAGAAAAAAAATTATATACCGTAAGTTATATAAGAAAATAGTCGAGAGAAGAAATAATTTTTATTAAATTTAAAATAATTCTGCTTGAACGATTTTTAGAGAAAATTAAAATTGTTTAGTAAGTCGATGCAATATTTTTCTTTTTTAAAGTGTAACACGAAAAATCACTTTAAAAAAATTTCTTCCAAAACGATTTTTCATGTAGCATTTGATCAAATAACAACTCAATATTAATCAATCAATTTTATATTATAGGAATTTCCTGTATTTCATCCATCTGATAGAATATGTTGACGTTTCAATATGGCATAAAAAATATATATTTTCACGAAATAAGTACGTTATTTAAACATTATAATTCATTGCTTTATTCACGGCTGTTGAGCAAAATGCTGGAAAGAATGTTGAGATAGTAAGTTGGAAAGATGAGTGGCTAAGAAGGATGAAAAAAATAAGGAGAAAGTGCATGCAAGCATGTAAGTGACTAGAACTAAGATGGCATGTCAGGAAGAAGCGTGCAGAAAATCTTCTATCTTTCATGATTGAGAGGTCATTGGTGTCAAACCTGACGTTGATATTATCTAAGTATATAAGCAAAGCTTTTTCCCATCATCTGGAAAGTTTTATTAAATTATAAAGAATATCTGAAAATTTAGGTCCACATTAAATCTCAAAATTCTTTCATTAATTCCTTATTTTTAAAAGTTTATTCGTTAAAAACATATGAATAGCTGCATATCATAATCACTTGTATAATATCCGAATAACAAAAAATCAATTATCTGTGCATAATACATATAATTACGAAATCTTTATTGTTTGTAAAAAATTTTATATTTTTTAAAAGCATTTATCGCTTGCGAATCGCTAAATCACGTCTTTTTTCAGCTCTAAAATAAGGTGAATAGGTAGGATTATCTTGTTTTGGAAAACTGGTCATTCCAGGTTATAGCGATCGGATAATAGATGATCTACTGGTTGTTCGTCTTTTAAACAAATAAATGTCAAATGTTTAAATCCATCATCACAGAACAACTTTCACAAATTCTTTATGTGATAAATGCGATGTCATAGTCATACCGACGTTACTGTACATCAGTATTCTTGCGATATCAAATCTTACTACCTTAGCCGGAATGGCGTTGTGTCTTATTTCTCGAAGGTGAACGAGTACTGACAACTTATCATACAGACTGAAGAATCTAGAAAGACTGGAAATTAAGTGATCGAAGACGTACCGTTGAAAGTTGATGCTAGCTATCCATTTTCTAAATATATATATACCTAACTTTCGTGACAGATATAATAGGATTATTCTCGACTAATTGGGAAACTTTAGATGAATAAAAATTGCGACCTCTGAAAATTTTCAAGTTTTTGATAATCTTTTATAAAATTTTTTCAAGCTAGTAAAAAAATTGAAACAAATACAGAAGAATTATTATAAAAAATTATTTGCAATAATAAGAAATACTTTAATTTTTTGCATATTAATAAACATATAAATTCATAAAAGGAAAAAGTTCATCTTTGTTAAAAAAAAAAAAAAAAAAATTAATGGATTCATGATGATTTATGATGATAAAAATCTCGATTTTTGATTATTGTATTTAAATAAAAATTTAATAATTTCTTTAATCTAATCTGGAATAAATACTTTTCAAATTCAAGAAATTTTTATAAAGCACAAAGTTATTCGATTCACATATTTATAACTCATGTTATAGCATTTAATTCTCTTTCATTTACGGAATTTTCAAACATATGCATACATAAAACTAAAGAAAGACAACCGATAATAGTAACATTCAAATATATAAGGTTGTTAAATCGTGGCGAGAATTTTATTCTTCATTTCTTATCATTACATTTCTGTACAAGTATCAAGAGTGTTATAAAAGTATCTTTGATAACACTAAGTACAGGATTACAGAGAGCGTTATCAAACTATCTTCGATAAAGCTCTTTGAATATCATATATATATATACTTATATATTGTGCTAACGAGAATTTGCAATTTTTTCAATACATCCTAATTTATAATTTTCTTTTTAGTACTGTATTATTTATTGTATACATTAGTTTAAAGGCTACAGAGAGCAAAAATCTGATGATTCAAACTGAATTTGTATATTGATTTTTAACTGCATCATACATATGACTACATAACTTGTAAACATATTCTCGAATATAGAAATTCTTAACAAACACAGCTTCTAATAAGACATCTTGATATTTTCAACATCACGCTATAATACGAATTAATTAAACACAAAACATTGCCTTTCAGCAATACTAAAATTGTTTCTTCGCAAATATTGATCCACTGGCATGCATTATTACGTTTTAAATTTGACATTTGGCTAGAATGCGACAGGAGATTTCGACAGCTTCCATCTTTTAAAATCTATTTGATGAATCGCAATTGACGCTAACAAACTATGTAACACAAACTTAAGAGATTTATTGCTATAACCGGAAAACGAAAGATAAAGAAAAAGCTATACATCAAAATAACATATACCTCGTAATCAGTAACGGAGAAGAATCGAAACAATAAATACAGTATTGACAACTTTCGTTCGAGCAGAAACACGCAGAGTTTTCGAGTCCACCATAGCAATACATCTTTCATTTCTACTCCCGTATGATGCGTGACGTCAATACCACAGAAGTACTCTTAAAAAAAGTCCTCATGTACTAAAAAAAAAGAAGCAAAAATGAAAGATGTCAGTGATCTCTATTGGTGGAGTATCGTAGAAATAAATCGACTCGCGGTGCTAGATTATCGCTTACATTGTTCACTCTTCATAACGCGATCAGTAGTAGCGTTCAGGCGTATTATCGCAGACAACTTATCGTTTGTGTATTTTGACAGAGACTGCGCACAACTATTTATTTTTCAACCGAAACAGGATAAGTAGAATGTTCATCATGTTTTCTGAACTGGAAATCGTTGAGACTATCTTTATCTGAGATCTTCATTATTGTCGCTCGCAGAACATGTGATGAATTGACAGTAATGTGTCATCAACCAAGATATTTTTCTAGAAATATGGATTTATTTTTCCCTTACATTAAATATCGCAAGTACTCTCTTTTCATCCGTGAAAACCGAATGTTTTTATTATAAATATTTAAAATGTCATGTTTTTTCAACTGTTGAAAACTATGATTGGTATCTTGTATAGCGTCGAAATATTCAGATTTTTTTAAAATGCAGTCTAGTCTATTGAATATTGCTGCAACAGGTTTCTATTATAATTTATAGAATTCTTTTTCTTTCCGAAAAGTTTTCTATAATTTATAGAAAGAATTTGTAACCTTTACCTTTGTAACAGTTATGTCAGTCGAAGAAATGAGGAAGAAATGTGTCAATACCAGTTGCATTTTGGGCAATTTATTTATTATGGTGTCTCCCACAAACATCTGAGGATGAAATATTCCAAGATTGTAGACAATTTTCTTATACTTTCTCAATTCGTGAGCTACAGGTCGATTTTAGCCATTTTCACCCGGCTTTTTTCTTCTTTCCGGATTTTCTCTTTTCGGCCATACTGGACAAATAGTCGCGTTGACTCGAAGACATTTTAATTTGTCATCCGTTGTCAAGGCAACGATAGAATACAGACTCGTCCTTTTGCGAATTTCTGCAATCCTCCACCTTCTATCGCTGGCGCCAGTAATCATCTAGTCAATGTTGAAAGGAACCGCTTTTCTGACTTGAAACTAGACCTGATGATACAAATGACGACGTTTCCTTTCTTTTTCCACTCCATTTCTATAAGCATTTCCAATTCGAGAACTTTTTTCCGCTATGTTAAAAAATGAATTTCCTCAAGTCATTAAATTTATTTCGCCTAGAGTGATTTCGGACTCACCACCTTTGGTGATGCAAAAATATGATTATAACAACAATAGAATTTATCTAATATTCTGGCATATTTAATCAGATTAGCACTAATTTAACCACCTTGGCATTGTCTGCAAGTAAATCGTGCAAACTAATTTTAAATTTTTCCTTCCTTAAAACAGAAAAGAAATAATTCGGAATATTTATTAGTATTCAAAACACATCAGGCATTTTTGATAAAATTATTATTATTTTTTTCCAGTAAGTTGTGGGATTGCACAGTCATCGATTTGATTCGCCTGTAAATTTTCAAAACTGCAGGTCATTCGATCCTTATACTACTTTAAATTTTTTTACTTCTTCCATCATTTTCTATCGAAAATTTATTTCTGGAAGGTCTATTTCGATTTTCTGCCGTTTTAAGTTCGATTTGCACTTTAAAAGAATCCAGAACCTAGATTTATTTATATGCAGATATTTATTGATCCTCATCATCTTCAGTTTTTATCTCCGATAATTTTTCTCCTCCTCTAAGTATATTATCTATATTTACAAAAAAATTTTTTATGTATGATATATTAAGAAAATGTTGTAAAAAGAAAATGTTAAAAATTTGTAACTTTTTTTAACTGTTAAATTATTTATAGGATCGTGAGATTTATTTTTTCTCGACTGTCTTTAACAACTTGCAACCGAGCAACCATATAAGTACCACATGAAACTATTTTCTTACTATGCTGAATATTTAAATGAATTTCTGAGCATCCTCACTAAAACAAAAAGAAGAAAGAAAAATAAAAAGGAATAAACTCAGTTACTAACTTCTGAACGCTTCTGTTTTAATATTTTTGTGGTGTTGGAACTTTTTCATCCAAAAATGTTGATAACTTATTTTCAGGATGACACGAGGGACCCATCCTAGTCCACTAGAAACGAAAAAACTTGGCAATGTTTTCCTAATGGGTTCTCTCTCTGTATATTTCTTTTCCCTTCTGCTGCACTTCAATCTTTCGATCTTTGATAAGTTCTATGCATGAGGAATGGATCTTTCGAAAACTGAATAGAATGATATATAAGATGCCAGCCAAAACTGCAATGAATAAAAAAAAAACTAAAAACAAAAAAAGAATATTTGTAATATTTCCATTATTCAAACTATAATGGATTATTCCTAACTGTTTTGTCATTCGACCATTTATACGTCTTAACCTGAAAATTTTTAATTTATGCATGGAAGAACGTTCATTAATTTTGATATGAAGAAGAAACTTGATGAAGGAAAGATTAATGATCATTTCTGCATGTTATTCGTTATTAATAAAAGGAACCATTAAGTTCTCCTTAAACTAAATTATCCTGTTTTTTCTCTTATATTATTATTTTTACAAACATTTTAAATTTTTGATCGAATTTTCGTGATTTTTTTAAAGAAAAGACAGGCATTCTAAATCTTCCAATAATCTCTGATTTGTTAACTTGTTTATAACGTCACAACTATATATTTTACGGATGTATTGTCTGATTTGAAAAGTTGTAAATTTGAAAATCTGATGCCTTCCCGAAAATTTACGAGCAATACTTTATTGCTTGGAGAATAAGATGATGTCCAAAATAGAAACTTCTCTTCAGTCGAAACGTCGACATTCAATCGATTTTTCCTTTTTTTTTATTCTTTTTTGTGGATCATATTTCCCACGGCTTCTATTTCTTGTAGCCAGTTAATATAGAGTTTTGAATATTGTAAATAGATTGGAAGAGGAAATTGCGAACCTGATGATCACAGTGAAAATGGTAGAGAGAAATTTCCAATCTATTAAAGCTTCTCGTTTATTCACTGTCGGAATTATAAATCATTTTTTTTTTATATATATATATATTAAAATTTTATATTTAATTAAACCACGGTTATTCGTTAAATGAAGTACATTTCCCTCCCTCTCTCTCGTCTTTGTTTTCAAAGAAAATTAATAGTTTAACTGGTTTCAATTGCGAAAAATTAAGAAATTTAAACGAAAAATAATGTTAAAACTGGTACAGAAATAAGATAAAATTTTAGAAAGTTATTCTTCAAGAAAAGAAGGAACAAAACAAAAATAAAATGTCGCCTTTATAGGAATAATTTTGTTTATTTGGTTTATATTTTTTTAATTATTGAAAATATATGAAAAAATATAAAACTAATAAGTAAAAAAGCAAGCATTTTCATTAAAATATTTAAATTTATTTGTATATATATTTATCACTTAATTATTCAACAATCTTACATAAAAACATGCACAGATGCATAAAAATACTCGATTAAATTTATTTACTAAAAAAAAAATCCATTTAAAAATCATTCTATTAAATTTTTAAAAAGTTTTGGGGATTTTTGTATAATCAAAATAGAATAATAAAGTTCTCTTAAAAAATTAAAATATTGGATTAAAAATATATATTATAATAATATATTTTTTGTGTGTTTACAAATGCTTCTATCCGCTTTTTTGACTCCTTTGGAAAATTCTGGAACCTAAAAAAATAAATTTATATAAAAAGTTTCAAAAAAAAAACATCAGATTATATTATTTTTTTCACTAATTAAATACTTTTAAGTATAAAAAGTTATAAAAGTTATATTCTGTGTATATCAGCTATAATTGCAAGTAAATCTCTGAAGAAAAAAAAAATATATATATATATATATAATTGAAGTTAAGGCAAGGTAAACAGGCAACAAAAAATCCCAAAAGGTACCAATCAAGTTTTTGAACAAAAAGATTAAAGAATGCTACATAAAAAGAAAAAAAAATTAAAAAGTAGCGGCTCTTCGACAACATAACACGAAATGTCTCTAGCGACAAGTTAATGTCAGACACATTGCTTGTTCGACAACATGACGTCATCTGAGACAACAAAATAGAACAATTGAGCTGTTGAATCCTACTAAAGAAAATAGCCAGATTTTAGAAAAGGATTCCTATCTCGTTTAGTCTTGGATTTTTATCTTTTAAGTACCACTGATCTTTTAAGGATAAATCTAAGAAAGTTCTCAATTCGTTCCTTTCCTCTCTAAACTTACCTATCAGAAAAAATAAAAATCGTTTTCGATTTGGATTTATAGAAATCAATCTTTCTTTAATTAAAATCATTTCCTGTTCGGTAATAAGCTCATAAAACAAAAAATGCATTATACATAATACTTATACATATGTTTATGTATTTTAATACGGAATTAATGTTTTACGTGTAAAAAAATAAATATTGTAAAAAATGTTTAAAAGAAAAAAAAATTGCCTTTTCATTGCTATAAAAATGTTTAAATAAAATTTTAAACTTACCGACATTCCGGATTTAATTAATTTATTTTTTTTATTCAATCAATATCTACGAATTTTAGCCTTAGCTGCTTATCAGGTACGTTAATAAGTCGCGTGAAGCAGTCCATATCTTCCCAGTTGTATTCAACATTGAAATTACGAAATATCTGGGAAAAAAATAAAAAATAATGGATGGTAAGTGTCTAATTTGTTATCCCGAATACTATTTTTTAAAATGATTTATTTTGTAAAAAAATAAAAAAAAACAAACTTTGGCTAGAAGAAGATAAAGTTCGAGTTCCGCAAATCGACGTCCGATGCACATTCTAGGACCGTATCCAAATGGCAAAACGAGGAAAGGATGTGCTTTGTTTCGAAGATCGTTTCTCAGCCATCTTTCCGGACGAAATACTAAAGCATCAGGAAAATTTTGTGATTGCCTGCAAGCTACCTGATGATGAGCGATAACCATTGTCTGCAATTAAAATTTAATCTGGTTTTAGTTACAGAATGTTGTAGAAAATTTAATACGAAGAGCGCGAATCTTTCAAGTGTTCGGAAGTGCATTAACACTTCAAGCATTACTCCAATTCATTCCTCTTTCAAAATGAACTCCACATCCGTTTTCTGAGGACACAACCTTGATATTAAACAATTTCTGGTCGACATCGGGGCATTAACCTTACATTATTATGTTTTTTCTCTTCTTTCAATAGCATAAAACAACTCTGAGAGAATAAAAATGTCAATTGTAAGGCAATTGACTATAGTTAAACTGTTTACAGCTCACTATCTATAACTGTTAAACGTATTTTACGACAAATAAAAAAAGATAATTATATTATCGCACGAACTGTTTGAAAATTTCACACAACTTTTATTCTACTATTCAATAAATTAAAAAAAAAGGTATTCTTACGATAAAATGAGGTCTTGTGATTATTAATAGTATAAACTGGTTCATAGCTGGATTACATACAATTCTACTTTAATGTCAGTATATTTAAAATAAAAGATATTGGTCTTATATATACTAAAAAGTAGAAACGAGACACTAAAAAGATAGTCTTCTATCTGACAGTTCCATTCCATTAAAAAGATTTCCACTCGAACCCGAATCCAATAGTGTTTGTTGGTCGTTACAGAAGCGTAGAAGCAGAAAGAAAGAAAAAAAAAAGTCAATTGTTCGTGTAGAAATTCAACTCTAAATTCTCAACTATCCATTTGTAACTTGACTATAGGTGTCTATAAATCTATCCCAATATCTTTACCTTAGCAGGAAGCCTGTAGTTTGAAACTATCAAATCTTTCGGTAAAATCCGACCAGTTCCTATTGCTATAGGATTTAACCTGGAAAAAAATATATATAACATTTAGAAAATCCATTATCTCGAAACAAACTATATCCATTCGCTAAATTACATAATTATAGTGTAATTCAAGCTTTATGTCGCAAAATAACACTTAAAAATTTGAGTGATTTCGTACCTCATGCTTTCTTTAACGCAAGCTTTCAAATAAGGAAGAGAACTTAGAACATTTGATGATAATTCCGATGTTTTGGATGGTAATCTGTCCTTTAATTCTTTTTGTAACAGTTTTTGGCATTCTCTGTTTCGCGCTAGATGATATAGAGTGAAGGCTGCGGAATAAGCAGTCTACAAAAAAAAAAAAAAAGATTGTATTTAGTGGATAATATTAAAACCACAAATATATATTTCCATTCTTTACCGACTAATGGATCAATTGTTCGTGTTAAATATACGGTTTTTAAGATTATTTAAGCGTTTATGAGATTTTTCTTTGGTTATAAATTCTCGTATTAAATGTAGTGAAAACTTAAGCGTTTTATTTTAAACGAAAAAAAATAATAAGAGAGTTAAAAATTTAAAAGTAACGCTAATTAATGTTCTAAAAATAATCATCTTTGTTGGCGTGAAATATTTTAATTAAAACTAATTTAACTTTTAAAAAAACGTCAAGTTTTCACATTCTTTATTGTTTTTCGGATAAATCTAAATTTATACAAGATTTAACAGCAACTTGTCAGCTTTATATACGGTGTTATGTATACATAATTCAATGTATTTTCTTTTTTTAAAAAATATAATCTAAGTTAAGGTCTTACTAGTGATTTACCGTTTCGTTGTCCTGTTTGACGCGTGCTAAATCCACTTAGACGAAGCGATAGATCAATAAGTAAAACGTGTAGTAGTTTCTCACGATCAAAATCGATACATAACTTCATAAATTAACTTTTAGCAAACTTTTAAAAAGTTAAATACCGTATCTATACCAGCTAGAAACATATCGAGGATCATAGCAAAAGCGTCTTTTTTATCTATA
>WUQG02188762.1:0-53464 GCA_011317285.2 Androctonus mauritanicus
AATCTCCCATCCCTTGGGGAGAGATGAGCCAAATCTCATTTTTTAAAAATTTTACTTTTGTGTTTACATTTATTAAGATATTGAAATGACAAAACACTCAAAGTATAGTTAAATAACAAGGCTATATTATGACATAAATATAAAATCATTGCATCTCATACATTAGATTTTATGGGCTTTCAAGTAAAACAGGGTTCAACTCTTCCGAACTCCTCCTAAATATTATCTGATTTGATTGATATTCGCGTATATTATTAAGATCTACTAGAGACTCGAGTTTATTTAAAAAAGTTCGAAATTGGACGATTATTTCGTCTGTAGTTGATCGCATTAAATGACATGTAAAATCGAATAATCGATTCTTTACTAATTTTGTTTTTAATAAAATCTCGCTATCGAGTCTAACTGTAATAAATTTCTTTCTTCTATATGATACTGATAATTTGCATTTATTTCATTATCATATAGAAGAAAGAATGAGGTTTCGTGTAAATTGTTTAAATCAAGAAAAATCGATAATTTTGATATCATTATCTGCTTATAAAGTTTTTATCCACTTATATAGTCTGAATAACTGCCCACTACATATATTGCTGAAATTGTAGATTTGTCGTGCTGTCTTATGATTTATCTGAGAACAGTCATATTTGATCAGAATTTAGATATCACAGTTTGGAACATTCTGTGCAACACAAGATAATTTTCCTTAATACAAATCAGGCAAGAATATTTAGCATATATTTTTCTCAACAAGTCTAATGTAGTCTTCAATATTTCATCTCATGAGATACAACGGACGATAAACAAACATTTTATGTATTTACAGAACGATATTAAATATGCATTTATACATTATTATTTATGAAAGGTGCAATTACTCAACACACAAATAACACCATGCATTTATACATTAAATAATAATTATTTGAGCCAAATTTCTGTTGCTATAATGCAGCACGAATAAGTTAATAATTGAAAGTAGTTTAGATTAATCATATTTTCAATTATCCGTACTCCAGGCGCCTATTTATCGTGATAAAAAAATGCCACAGTGTCCCAGTCAGGGAATATGAGATTTTTCTTTCTTCAACGGTTCTTGTTACTTAAGTTACGTATATAATCACGAAACAATTTTTTTTATGTTAAAATATATTAAAATATAAAATAAATAATGGTTAAAAATTATGGTTATAATCAAAAATATGGTTTTATAAAAAAATATATAAAAAACAAAATATGGTTTTTATAATCAGAAATTTGATCATCAGAATTTTCAAATGATAGAGAGAGTATGCTGATCTATCAATTCAAGCGAAAATTGCCATTGATACGAAAAGTTTAAATCAATCCCCATTCCGTACTAATTGCAGGAAGGATTATCCGGATTTGCGAATTATCCGAATTAGTGGAGCGTTCGAATCCGGAAGTTTATGCTGTACTATGCGAAATTCTACACATAACAAGTGCCACAAACGTGTAGAATTTTATAATGCTCGCTAAACTTAATAAACTGATTACAGGAAAGGAATTTTATTGCTGTAATGTACATTATTAAACACTATATAACACTAATTTTGAATAAAAAAAAATTCGTGCATCTTTACAGTATTGTATATGCTAATATTTTTAATCAGAATAATCATTACTTAGCGTTGTTTCCAGATTATACGGATTCCGGATTAATGGTATTTCATTTTGTATTTTTGACTTGATAATATTATAAACGCATAATTTATAATTTTCAGATATTTTTATATCGTAGACTTACATTAAATTATCTTGCAGCGTGTGTTAATTTAAGAGATGCATTTCTCAAGTGACCCACAAATCTTTGATTTATTAATCAAGCTAACTAATTAATTTATGGATGCAACAAGGATATTTTGTAATATATATAAGAAAGACTTTATAAATAAAATTTTGGCTTAGTTACCTTCGTTCGTGACAAACCTGGTATTTATTTTAAAACTCTGGTATAGGAGCCCACCGGCTATTTATATCTTTTATATTGGGTTTCACGGATATCCCACAAGATACATTAAGCTATTTTGTTCTAACCTGAAAGATGACATTAGGGTCTACTGTAATGATTGACCGATAGCGTCACAAAACAGCAAGCAAACAACAAAACGGGATTATGTTTCGCATCACGTCTTATTTCGGCGTTTTCAATCTCGTTAGGTTGTCTTGACAAGTAAGGTTTTGTCACGTTCGGCAACTACAGACTACTTCTGCTGCGGTAATTTTTTCGTGTGATTTTACCAAACATTTCGTGACACGTGATTTGCTTTCATAAAACATTTTGAAAAAAAAACACCGAAAAAAAAATTTTTTTTGTCGTCCTACCGCATGCTAAAAGTTGTTGTACAAACTTTCTAGAAAAATTAGAACTTAAAAATTATCGGGGATACGTTACAAAAGAAAATATTTTGAATTCGATTTTCGGAGAGGAAAAAAAATCGAAAATAAATATATAAAAAAAAATTTTTTCCTTCGTATCTAAAAGACAAAATTTAATTTTGTACTACGATAACGAGACCCCAAAGTTATGCAAATATCGTAATATGAAAGATTGGAGAAGAGGAAAGATTTCTATTGTAAAAATTTAATTTTTTTTGGATTTGGAATGTTTTTAATTTGGAAATGCTTCTTTCGAAAAACAAATATCGAACATAAAAGTATCGAAGAAACTCGTACTGAAATTGGAGAAGATTGAAATGAAGGAATTTTCGATAGAACAAATCATATTTGCGGATGATAATATAAAAATCCTTTCGTTTTTTATATCAATAATTTAAAAATTTAAGTAAATTTACTTAATCTAAAATAACAATTTTAAAAGCAAGTATTAGTATTAGTATGAGAGCATCAATAATGGAGGCAAATTAATCATTAGACAGAACGTAATTTAAAATACTTTACACTAAAACTCTAGCGATTTCCTAAGCTTTAGTCGGTATGAATTTGTGACATGTTTATTATACGAAGTGCGTGTACAGTGCAATTCCGAATCATGATGAGGTTCGTTGAATCATAAACAGTTCGTATTTCTGGTAAATCGTTCGTGATCACGCTTCAAAAATAAACTAAAACGTGGCAACAAAGACAAAACTAAACTTGAATGCAAAAAAAAAAGAAAACTAAACAAAAGATTGTTGAAATTTTTTTAGCAGTGTCACTATTCTCTCTAATTGCGATTTTTGACATTTTGAAAAATTTGGGAGATAAAGTTGCGATTGATATGTCTATTCTAGCTGCCATTCTGTGTATTATTTATGATTAAGACCGAAAAATCCCTTCATCATTCGTAAGTGAAAAGAAAGAAGAGTTTGTGATGGTTATAAAATTCAAAAATTTCAGATTTTCTTGTTATAAACTTAAAAAAATTGTAAGTAGTCCTTTATTTACGATCGTTTGTACTTACGGCGGTGATATAATCAGTTAATTCCCTGATTGATTAATGCATGGGTTCGAGTCCTTGACCCAATGGTTTTATATAATGAAATCATTCCTTTCTGTGTCTGGTTCTTATAGTTTTGTATTCGTTATGTTTTTAAGACAATGTATAACGTACTGTACTAGTAAACATAAGTGAAAAATCCATAAATTTTGGCCATTTATGACTTAGAACCTTACGACGCGACGTTCGAAACCGAATCTCCTCATAGTCAACGACTACCTTTATTTTAAACTAATGGAAAGCATTTGCATTATATAAACTATTTTTAAATTTTTTTTCTGAAAATAAATGGTTAAACTAGATCGTAAATGTAAGGAAACATCTTCAAATGTCCTTCATCAATAATAATTTTTTTCATTTTTTTTAACTGTGAAAAATATCTTTAAGAATTTTATTAGATGTTGTAAAACATGCTTGAAGTATTTATAATTCAGAGAACAAAAAAAAAAAAAATTCAAACAACATAAAGAAAAATTGGTGATAATTTATAAAGAAATTTTCAAATAAAAGAAAAGATATTCAATTGAATCCAATTAAATTCAATACAAATAAATGTGCGTGACTTACTTTAAAAAATTAGACTTTCCATCTGAATTACACTCCAAAGTAATTTGCCATTAAAAAATAATACACTAAGTTATTTGTTCTCTCTTTCTGCATAAGTTACGAAATAAAAAATAAAAATAAAAAGCATGATAATTTTTACTAATTTACGGTTTGTTTAAATCCAATTATTTATAAAACTTTCGCAACAGGTTTTTTTTTTTATGAATAAAATCGTTCTGATCTTTGTTTACACGATAAAAATGCGTGTTTCGTTCGAGTCTATGAGCTTGTATTATCGTCTAAATGATTATTAATGATGATTTAAGTTAATAATGTATTTTAATTCGCTTTGATTAACCCTTTTAATAATTTAATTAATTAATGGACGAATTAAAATGATGATTTAAACTTATATCACACGTAAATTAATGGTTGATTTACGAAACGGATCCTTTAAGTTAGTATGACTAAGAATTAATTTCAAAAATAAAATTTCAACGTGAAAAATATTCGTTTCTTTCTTTATATATATATATATATTTGGACTGGAAAAAAGTTTATTAAAAATACAGAAAATCAACAGAAATTTTTGCAGAGTATTGAAAATGAGAGAGGAAAAACATCTAGACATGTATTTTCATTCACTTTCCTTGAAATTGGTAAAATTCCGGAGAAGAAACAAAGGTTTGGTGTTTCACAAATGGTCTATTGGGGGTAAGGATGGGGAAATCCCTGAATTCCATCGACCTCCTCTGCATGTTTGGCGTACTTGACTAAATTTAGATGCCAGCAGGGATTTTCTTAGAAAAGAACACTCTTCCGTCCTTTGCCGTGTATGTTAGATGTGATGACGTTATAATCTTTGTCCTTTTGACCTCATTTGTCTCTGTTGTCACTGAAGCATTTACTGAAAAATCTATTCCCAACTAAGCAGAGAGAGTGAGATTCTTGAAGGTAAATACACCTGAAAAAGGTTATTTTTTCCCCCTATTATTGTAAAATAAGTGTGTAATCGCATTACGTATCACATTCTCTATACTTTTCAACAAGTATTAGTCATCGCTCTTTAAGAAAGCTTAGCGAATAATTATAATCAAAAAATGATTGTTTATTCATTAAATATGCGACAAAAAAAACCTCCTCCAATTAACCTTATATCACAATCCGTTAAACACATCTTACAATAATAGTTTGGCTTGTTCCCAAATGTAAGAAATGCACGCCTTTCTATAAAATACTAAAATAAATTCTCCGGATGAAAAGTGGTTTCAAAACAAATCTTTGCCAAGCAAAAATATTTTTTTCTTTTTTTTCCGTCTCTCTAAATCTGAACAAAAAGAATAATAATAATAAGAAAAGAAAAAAACGTTATCCTCTGTTATGTTGATGAGAAGAGAAAGAGTTTTAAAATAAACTAACGGTGGAATGGAATTGCCAAGCATTTCTTTCCCTATATCTTCAGCAGAATTGCTATTTTAATGTTTATGAACATGGAAAAACATTGCAATTTTATACAAAAATATCTTTCTTTTAGAAATTCTTAATTTTATTTTTATTTACTACAACAACAACAACTACTACTACTGCTACCACCACTACTGAATAAATGAATTTATTAAAATAGTAACATAAATTCGAGTAATAAAAGAAACTCCAGCAAAACAACGATTTTTAATCTTATTAATAAGCTGTTAAAAAGTTTTAAGTGAGTAAAAAAATGTTCACTAATTAAACGCGAAAAGAAAGAAGGAAAATAAATTTATGCAAAAGAAAATTTAGTCACCTATTCTGACTCTCGCATAATTACCAACACTTATGATTTTTCTCCGAGATATAATCTGCTAAAGCTATTAAATGATAAAAATTTACTTGACTTTAATCGCATGCACAGAAAAAAATTAAAAAAAAAAAAGTTTTTTGTGATTATGATCGTTTCGCACTTAGGTGATAAGAAATGTTCCAAATATCGTAACAAACCAATGCTACAGTAAGAGTTATTGCTCATTATAACTCGATAGAATGGTGAAATATTCTGTCATTACCAATTCTATAACTTAATGCCAGTGTTATTTTAGTGGGTGTCGGCAATAAAGTCGCTATTAATGGATTCAAATCTCTACTATTAATGGAGAAGATTTGAAGTCGATCTGTCTCCAGGCAAACATGGTCTCTAATGCCCTCATAAAGATGTTACAACTTCTTATCAAAGACCAAGATATGAAAGCATATACTTCAACGCATTTTATTTTATGCCACATTATTCATTTAGTTCTGAAAAGTGCATATAAAATATACTTCGGGGTCCTATTACAGGTTAGAGAAACTTTTACCCGAAGCCATTTTTGAAATATTTGCAACTCCGAAAAGTGATTAAGGTTTGCTAATATATCGAAAAACTTTGACGTATTTTTAAAATTTAGGAGAATTTAATCACCAGATAAAATCTTTTCTTCGAAACTATAACCATTTTTTAATTTATTTCTTGAATGAGAAAGATTAAAAATAATTTCTTTGGTAATTAAAAAAAATATTTTAAATATTAACTTTTCATTTTTCTTAAACAACTTGCCATTAATATCGGTAAGCTGATACAAGGTGAAAGATTATCTAAAGTCAGTTTGGTAAATCAATGAAAAATGGCTCCAGTCTCATCAAGAGTTCATCTTCAAGAAAAACATCTGGTTTTCTTAGTTGACTTAATTAAGCCAACAGTCTGAAGGAAAAGATTATAACCAAACATCGCTTCATTAGTTTCAATCGAGATGATTTTTCCTTCTTTTTTTATCAATAGAACACCTGACACAATTGAATTTTTCTCTTACTTTTTAACCATTAGTATGTATTTTATGCTGCGAAAAAATGCGAATTTACAAACATAATTTCTTTTTAATATTAAAAAAAAAAGTAGTTGGATTCTACGCGTAATATTGTTAAAGTTTATGGTTATCCATTCAGTTAAAGATATTTAAACTACTTGCAGTTAAAAAAGTTGGTGGTAAAACGAAATTAAATTACTGTAACTTCTTAAAAAAACCAAAACAAAAATTATTTATATATGTTTTAGTACAAGTGAAGAATTTTCATTGCTTTTTTAATAATTTAATTTATAAATTTATATAAATTTTAGATATGGTATAATGAATAATTTAATATATTTTTGGTTATCAACAATAAATCAGTTCACGATTATTCTTTATAACGTAAATAAGCATTTTTTTCGCCGATAACATTTCAAAAACATGAATTGTTAATGCTGTAACTCGCAATTTTCATGTAATATTTTTAATATAAAAATCAAAGTAAATATTGAATTTTATATTTTTTATTATAAAAATGAATTATAATTTATATACGTATGGTAAAAAAAATATTCTATGGGGAATAAACATAGCTTTAGGAACTCGAGTTTTTTTTCCCCTCCCTTCATATTGATAGTTTTTTTTTCCTTTCAAATCAAGAAATTTTGCCTCTGGTTATTATCTTTTAATTTATTTTAAAGTATATATATATATAGATTACTATATTTATATAATGTTTGAATAGAAAAAGTAAAACTTTATATATAAAGATTCCGTTTTTATAAATTAAAAATAAAACGGAGAAAGATTTATCAAGAAATTTAACAGCGTGCAAATTGAGATGATAAAAAGTTAGTGGACAACAATACATATTAACGTTTCTAATTTCCGAAAGAAAGTCTGGAAGCTGGATAATTATCAGTGCTAACAAGCAGCCTATTCAATCAATTCAATTACTTTTCTTTGTCTTTTTTGGCCTTCTTAGTTAATAGGTCGATCAAGAGGATGATACACCAACTTGTTTCTAATTGGGAAATTTTCCTTCATTTGCATTTTTGGCCAAGTGTTTCTCCATTAATCGTATTTAATACAATTAACTAACTGTTTTAATAAATAAATTCAAATTATAAATTTGATTACCTTTTTTGTCTTTCCACTTCCAAAACAGTTTTTCTCGTTTCGACGCCGGAGTTTGTTAATAATGTCATTAACGAATATGGTTTCTGAGGTGTTAATTCTAATATACTAATTATACAAACCATTAATTTTTCGCCTTTTCTGGTGTTTGGATAATTCTTTAATGGTACGAATGGCAAATGTCTTTTGTTATTAAGACGAATCATTAGTTTTAAAAATCCATTTATACTAATTGCTAGTAAGTCCAATTATTTCGTCAACATTTATTAAACAAAATACGACCTGTTATCCCGAACAGATATAAATTATCTTCTGAATTATCTCGAGAGAATATAACTTCTGCAGTTCTTAATCTAAAGCGACCACATCTGTGTAATTATTAAGAAAGATTGTTGTTCTTTATGTATTGTAAGTCAGAATGATATAATGCAACATTTTTAAAACTACATGTAGAATAATTACAAACAGTTCTGTAAAGAACTAAATTTCTTCTTTTCGAACATGGCCGCTGTTTTGAAACTATTGAAGATATGGAAATAATATGCACTCCATCGAAATCATCTTCGGTGGCATGACCATTTTACTAAATTTCACAAAAATCTATCCTCAGGTTCAATAGTTATTAGAGAGAAACTTCGGAAATTTGAACGTCTGCCATTTTTAAAAGATTGACGTTATGAAGTAAAGATCTCCTAAATCGATTTTTTCGCTAAATTTCATAATAAAATTCGCTAATTAGTTCAGAATTTTGAATATCTAGCATTTTTAAATGGTTAAAGCTACTGGAGTTATGAGAAATTGTATACAGTCATCTTTAATTCTTAACAAATTTCATTAAATCTGCTAATTACTTCAAAAGTTATTAGTGTCGAACACAGCAGACGACATGATCATCTTATAAATTCATTTTCCTTAAGAAAATTAAGGTAAAAATAGAAATTTGAACAATTTATATAATTTTAATATTCTCTGCAATGGGTTGAATATGATTATATAAATTTAACCCATTTATTAAAGTTTATGCATTATGCCATACATGTTGATTATGATATAAAAATGCAGAAAAATCTGTTTTAACTCGTTGCTGGATGAATGAGTATGGCAACAGAAAATCGATATACACGAAAATTTGCAAAAATTCCATAATAACGCGATACTTTCTTTGGACTTTCACATTTCTCTAGAGTTTTGACTGACGTTCGAACATGGAAGAATAAAATGTTATAATGCCAAAAATAATAATATATTTCGATTATTTTCCATATAACTAACAATACTGAATTATACTAGATCTTAATTTATAATTTGCATCACGTTAGACTAATATTTAATAGGATAATTCGAATTTAAAATCTAAAGCGGGTATTAATCATTCCCGAAATTATCTTCTCCTTTAAAACTGGTTAAAATTCGCAAACTTTAATGCATTCTTAATCGTTTTATAACCTTTTAACAAAGCACACAATACCATATTAATATATATAGTTTTTTTTTCTTGTTTTATTAAGAAGACATTCTTGTACTGAAAATCAGTTACAAAAAAGTCACCTTCATAATCTTCTAGGGTTTAAAAAAATGGCTGGTGAAGGAAGATCGATGTTGTTCTCTTGCCAATTTGTCAATCGAACGGATGCGAACGTTTCCACAACAACCATTAAAATTGATCCCCTTTATAACGGAAATGTAAGAGAGTAACTTCTCATTATGAAACATCTGTAACATTGGGCGTAGTATTTAGAAGACTTGAGACTGACAACATCAATTATGTTGGAGCAGCAAAAGACAAAAATTATTATTATTATTATTTTTTTCTATCTTTTCTTTCCATAACACGTCACCATGCTTTTCTACTGCATAAAAACAGGATGAAAAAGTGTATAAATGATCATTCTCAAACAATACTTAATTTTTCGCTAAGTTAATATAGTTTTAAAAAGTAAAAAAAAAAACTGCTACCAAAAAAACTTTTAATTCTCTTCATCCGTTTCGTAATAAATAAAATGCGATATTCTTCACAATTAAATTTCCGTAATTAACAGGAGTTTGTTCCGGTTATGATGGAAACACACGCAACTGTATTCGTTATCATTCTTTATCTTCCCATTAACTTTTGGGAACAGAAGAGTAGTCATTTTGGGATTTACAAACTAAATATTTTTCGTGTTTACACAATTTTTCTTATAAATTATATTAAAAGTGATCGTATGACAAAGATTTTTTTTCTTTAACATAAAACTACTCGTGAGAATATTTTCTACATGATGTTTTTTTGGAAAGTTAAGTGAGGATATAACGTGTGGTTCTCGGCCAGTACTGATTTAATAATTGGAGACGTATCATCAACACGAAAAAAAAATTATTATTATTATTCGAAATCAAGATATTACAAACAATTAAATATTTAAATCATGTTTCTTTTTACGTCGTTCATTCCATTAAATCAATACTGGCGATTAAAATAGCGTGAAGAACCACTAATCTATATAAGTACACATTTCTAAAGATATGCTTCGATATGCTTGGTTGTCACATGGTTTTTTTCCGTATAAAATAATTTCGAACAAGAAAAAAATATCCACTACTTCAATGCATTTTCTTGAGATTGAGAACGCAAATAATAATAATAAAAAAAATAACAAACAGAAAAAACTTCGACGGTAATAACAACAACAACAACAAATGTACATACAATACAAAGTCTTTTCCTAAAATGAAATATTTTTCAATACTGTACTCGTAGGCTTCCAGTTCTGTAGGCAGCGATTGTGCACAGTAGCAGCTTGTACAGTATATTAGGTACTGTCTTGGCAGATGTTACTGAATTAATACAAGTAACAGTAAAGCCTCATTGAAGTTATCACTCAGAAAAGTTAATAAAACTTCCGAGGTCTTACAATAAAATGAGCGACTATATACATCAGTTTTAATAATGATTGTAAAAAGTTTCGACTCTTCTACACTTCGAGATCACGGTTTGGGAATTCAATCAAGGAATAAAAATGATCTTTTTTTAATGTATCAAGATCAAATATAAAGCAAAGTTTATTGCACAAAAATTACAATATATCAATAGCTTTCTTTTTTTATTAATTATTTATAACGTGTATATTGGTCATCGTTTGAAAATTGAGCTTCAGAAATTCGGTATGAATTAGGAAGACACTGAAATATATATAAACTGCTACAGTGCACAAGCACTCGGGGATAAGGAAACACGTCTACAAACGAAACAACCATGTAGTTCTTGACTGAAGCACAGAAGCACACATAGTTTTAACAACCAATAGAAATCTTGACCATGTATATTTTAGTCGTCCTCAACCATGTCAACAATGACTCAGATTCCACATTGGAATTTAATGAATACTGCATACCGCAATGACTGGAGATATAAACGACCAAAATCTTCAGAACAGAGGTCATCTAAATAGCATATCCATCAGGGTCAGGATCAAGTCATAGATCACAATTCTATATTACACATGTACATAATGGGACTTATGTTGTACTGATATGACCAGTTTTTTGTTTATATATATATATTTTTGTTGTTGTTGTACTGAATATGATGTCCACACACATCTCACTAACTATAGTAATAGTTATTAAGACTCCTTCCCATAGGAGCTCTTGGATAGGTATCGCTGTCTTGTCTTCTCATAGTCGACCTATTGGTCCCATATCTGATGACATCGACTCCGTTGTCGGGTCTATCTGATGTATCAAAATGATCTAAATCAGAACCATCTTCTCCAAATGCAGTTGGAATAGTATCAGTTATGTTAAGATTAGCTCGTTTGCGTTCTTTTCGCTTCAAGATATATAGTCTTACTGCTAGGACCACCATAAACGTCAATAGACCAGCTCCCAAGCTTAGTGTCAAGTACAGAATAAATTTCTCCTTATTTTCTATATAAAATAATGGAAAAAAAAATTTTTATTAACTTGCACTTATTCATAAATATCTTATAAATATTAACTTTAATGTAGAAAAATTTTATTTTTTTCCCATTAAAAATGGTTTTAATTTTTGAAAATATAAAGTAGTTTCCAGTCTACCGTATAGTTCGTTAGTTAATATTTTTTTTTTTGAATTTTTACTGTGTGCTGAAATATTACTTCCACGTGTGCTACAACATAAATGAAATAAGTCTACGACTCTGCATGATGCTTTCAGAAAATATCGAGAGTTTTGAACTGTAAAAAATAAAAATCTCTCGAAGAAAACGTTTCACTTTATTCTTTTAAATATTTGAAAGTTCAATTTAAAAAAAAATATATGAGAGAAAACATCGACAGAAAAATAAACTTTTTTATTTCTAACACGAATACAATTTTCCTAATGTAGCGATCGAACATATATATGTGTATGTGCAGTATATATGAACGAATGCATTGTTTTCATTCCTTTTTAATCAGTTAAAAATAATAAAAAAGCGATAAACTAATTTTACGTTTAAAAAATATTTTATTGAACAATTATCGACGAAAAAATTTTGAAAGAATTCTCTCTTACTTCGTAATTGATTCAAACCTTATCCGCCATCTCGTACAGGAAATGCAATCAGACTTTGTACTTTAAGAAAGTATCACTTAATTAACTGATCGGTAATTGTGTCGTTTGTGAAACGAAGACTGGTTAATGCTCCAGTTAAATTGCTTAATCAATTGTTAACAAACGAATAAATTTTTTAACGGATCGATATGTGGTCATAACCACCACGTCGAAACTTCGACAACTTATAATTTTTAAAATATGCTTAGAAACAATTTAAAGAACTTTATTTAGTCAATACGCAAGATTCGTGCAGAGTAGTTGGCAAACAACGAATTCCATCACCTTGTTGCTCTTTTCAAATAGCATATATAAGCATGTTTGCTCTGCTTTCTACTCTATTTTGTATTCTGTTGGCTCATTTGCGTTAATTATGTATAATGCGAAACATTACCTCTTGGAAACAAAAGAACTAAAAAATAACTCATTATTCACTAACCACGTTCTAGTATATGATTATACTTAATAAATATGCATCTCACCTTTGATAAAATTGTAAGCGGAAATCCATTCTGTCAGGAACCCAATGACTTTCTGGTCATCGACCACAGTACAGTTAACATCTGGGAATTCTTCTTCGATATTTTCATCGCTCTGAATATCAGTCTTCTGTGTTGTTCTAATGTCATCTTTGCCATAGTCTATAAAATAAAATAAAATTTTCGAGAGATGCTTTTAAATTAAAATAATAACTGCTTTAAAGCGTAATCATGTCAACGGTAACTTCACGATTTTTGCGTTCACTTTTACTACGTTTTAAAATGGAAAATTCAAATATATATATATTTTTTACATAAAAATCTCTCTTAAAATTTCTATTTTATACCGTTGATCCTTTAATATATATCGGTCTGGCAATGAATAAAATATTTTCGACGGAAAAATGGAAAACGGATTTTGGTATATATCCTTTGCAGATCGAAATATCAACACGTTTTAACACTTTTATGGACATCTAATAATAAATTCAAAATTGGTTACTTTCGTCTAAATATATATATATGTATATTTTACCTGGAACATATTTGTACGATGGAGTAAATTTAGAGTCCTCTAAACCTCTATCAGCAGACGTTGGCGTAACTGGAACATAACGTGGAGCCTCAATAAAACCCGTGTAATCACTATCATCTGGTTGGTCTTTTCCATCACCTTCGCTTCCTCCCAGATCCAAATCCTTCAAGATCTCTCGAGGAACTTTAAAATTTAAAAAAAAAAAAAAAAGAGAGAGAGAGAGAGAGAGAGAGAAATGAATTTTTGGCATCTCGAAACAGTTATTTTCTTGTATATCTTATCTAGAAATAAATGCTAATATCCTATTTTAGAAAACGTAAAGTGAAGAGAGATATATAGAATCAGTCAGGTGGTCACTTACCGCATGTGTACACCACCTTTAGAAAGAGGCTGTTGCCTTTAGGACAACTAGGATTTCCAAATGTTCCAACATCAGCTCCGATAGAACATTTCCTTCTCCCATGGCAGCTGCTCATGACAGTTTCAGTAGCATAACTTACTTGACAGTCAGCTGTAAGTAATAGCTTTTGTTATACACTTATACTGAACGAGTTGTAAGTTTATTTCGCGCTAAGTGATTTCGATTCTCAGTGCAATGATACTGTGCAAATGTACGAAACGCTTCAGCAAATGCAAACATGATAGTAAATGACTATTGGAATTTTCAAGTGGAATTTAATTTTAAATTGCATACCATGAGTTAACATTAAATACATTAATTTACTCTTTCTAGTTAGTCTTATTAAAACTCACTTTTCTTTAAATTTATAACAAAAATTTATTAAAATTATAGCGTCTACGTGTTCGAAAACTTATTTTTATTTTATTTAACAATGTGTAGAATGGCATCACATTAAAATTAGATTTGAATGAAAATTACCCAATAAACCCGAAATAAAAATAAAATTATCACTGATTAAATTTACATTCGTTCATTCTAATCATAAAATGGAGAATTATTAAATTTAATTAAAAATTAAAGATATTAAAATTCTGATTATAAATCTTTAAATATTATATATATATTGCAATGATTAGATGAGGATGTCGTTATTAAATATTGAAACAAATCCATCCTCTTTTAATTAAATTTAAACAGAATTATTTTTAAAGAAAATAAAATTTTTTTTCCAGTCTGGAGCATCCAATTTAAAATTATCTTTATTAGAAAAAAGAAATGTTATAATGTACAGGTAATGCCTGCAATGAAAAAAATAAAAAGAGCAAATGCTATTACTGATATAAAAAAAAAAAAATTTATTAATTGTATGAAACCAATTATCTAATAAAGTAATTCAATAATTTCTTCCTTATGCCTGTTTATAAGGATTCAAATTTACATTACATTTTCATTCACCTCTCAATAAGGATAAAAAACAAATAAATATAAGTATTATACTAAAAGTGAGGAAGTAAAACAATTCAGTTTATTCAATTTTTCATTCAGCAGCGAAGGAAAAAATGTAGCTACAGAATTTTGTGATAATTTTATGTCTTAGATGTTACCTTATATGGGTAACAAAACGCAAAAATTCTCACCGCTAAAAACTGATCAATATAATTTATAAGTATAGATTTACTTTTTGGGTACTGGTGTTGTTCAAGTGTCTTACAGTAATCAATTTGTAAAGCGTAAATAAACTTACACAATCGAGCATAATAGTTAATTTTGATAGGAATTGATCTCAAAGATGACAGCAACAATAAAAAAAAGTAATGGTAATACTGAATCTGAACTGAATCGAATTTTTAATGGAAGTTATATTTGAATTGAAAAATTAGAAATTTAGTATTAATATTAATATACTCGATGTCAAACGCTGCTGTAACGCAGGCTTTATAAGTCGTAATTCTAACTTGCTTCCAGTTTTTCAATTATGATATTGGTTTACAGTAATAAAAGTCTAATGTGACACCAGTCTTCAGTAGATGACATATTTGTACTCGTCTTTCGTCTATATGTTTGCTTTTTTTTTTTTGAGAATCTTTTTTCTTTCAAAACTGAAATGGTTACTAGTAAATCATCAACAACTTTTAAGCTTTACTGTAATCAACTTGGCGTAACATCCAATCTAAAAGCATATATACGAGTATTTCTAAATTATTCATTTAAGGGCTTAAGAGGTTCAATAATTATCATTCCAGCAAAATATTTTTCACCACAAATGAACGAATGCACATAAGATAGGCTACACTTTAGTGAAAAATAGCTGCATTAGTAATTTTGTTCGCTACATCAATATTAGAGACGAAGCTCTGTTCTATCTTAATGTAGCATATTGATAGACTGATACCAGCGAAATTTATTGTATCTATCCCATCTCTACATGGTCGTCACCTAAAGTGACTATTTTCATCCATTTTTAATAATTAGTTAATATTGAAAGACGTAATTTTTCAAAACTTTATTTATAAAAATTGCATCTCGTGATTTTTTTATACCACTTTTCTTTTTTCGTTTCGCGAAAAGACGGTGATAAAAATTAATAAATTTAATTCAACAAAATATTAAAAAAAAGTGAAAATATCACGATGAGAACTTATTTAAAAGTTGAAAAGATATATATAATCATCAAAAGTTCTGCCACAATAAACGAATTCGTTTGATGCAGATTGAAGAAATTTAAAAAAAATTTTTTTTCCAGTATTAAAAGCCATTCGCAATATGTTTTCTTTTATTAAAGAATGCATTAAATCGGATAATGTAGTCCATCAATAGGTTTTATCTCTCTATAAAAGCAAAAACAAGTCTGGCTGCTTTTATATAAAAAGTGTTGGAGAATTGTAAAGGGTAAATTAAACACACGTTTTGTGTCAAGACAGTTTGTTCGCAGCAAAGTCTTATTGTTACTGTTGTGACAAGATGAATAGCATGTTTGTACATAAAAGAAGTTTGTCTTTTGTATATACCATTTAATCATTCCTCACGTGGCTAGATGCTTTCGTTCTCAAAAATTAAAAAAAAAAAAAAGAAAAAATATATTCTAGAACCAATGATGGTAATTTAAGAAGCGCTTCAAAAGAATCTTGCAGTTTATACGAGTATTACTACGGCACTACCAATTAAAAGACATTTAGCGAGTTCGCAGTTATAAAAAAATTCACAAAGACTCTATTGTATTACTCGCTTTTAAATTCTTTAGTTCACAAAAGTTTATACTTGGATCAATTCGCAACATCTGTCTATGTTTTAGGTATCAAATTTTATAGGAATAATAATAATATATATATATAATTTTTTTCTACTGGTATTACTTTTTTAATTGCTCTTATATCTGATTTACAACAGCGAGACAGTTTACTTTTAGTTAGTTTTTTTATGCGAATATTTTTAACAAGAAAGAAATAATTGGAATGGACGACATCCAATATAGGACAACTTAAAATTTTTTTTCTAGATCGTTTTAAGATAAAATATACGCCTACCTTGATTTTTAGAATCCTTTGGTTGAGGACATTCTGCTACTCCATAATGTGTTCCACCAAAAGCAGCTGAATAGATGACTATCCGTAAGGATTTATGACAACGAAGACGAAGTCGATCTCCTTCGCATACTATTTTATTATAAAAGGTACCTGAAATTCAAATAAATTATTTTAAAAAAATATTAATAAAATTCCTGTATATTTTTTACGACTAATTAAAAAAAAAACAGTAGAAAGGAATGTTTTCGGGATGTTATCTTGATTAAAGTTTTTTTTGTGTGTGTGTCGAGCTATTCGCCTGATATCGTCGACATATTTTCTGCATACTTTCATAAAAATTGTTGAATACGGGATTAAAAAAAAATTATATATGTGTGTATGTGTGGGCGAAAGGGTAAGAAATATTTACAATTTTTTTTCCTTTACGAAAAACCAAATAAATCACTGATACGTCGTCGCACTTAGATACATGACTGATACAATCTTTACTTATTTGCATTTTATGGTGATGCGCTGAACAAATATTCAATAAAATGTCACAGCAGCGTTGTTAGTGTAAAAAAAGCAAACATTCTCTTGGTGACAGGCACAAATTAAACATTAGATATGCAAGAACTATTAAACATGTTAAATTCAATTGTGTGACGTAAGAAGTGGAAAGTTTTCACACAGATTCAATTAGAGACAAGCAGAAACGAGATTAAGCTGAAAAACAATTAAAGGAAACTAATTTGATAATGGATAACAAAAGATTTTTGACAATGAGTTCAAAGTGAGTAAAAATAAAAATAAAAAAAGGCCAATCCTATGTTTTAAAAATTATTATTTGCTAAACGCTTAAACATGATTGGCAGATTTAATTAAAACATTTCATTTTTAGTAATTTCTTCAATGATTAAACTTAATTAAGCTGCTTTTTCCCTTCCTTTCGCACAATATTTTAAATGGCGACATTCGTTGAAATCAATAAAATTCCTATTAATACGAGAGAACAAAGTAATAATCTTCATTTAAGGATTTGTGTCAAAAGAACTTTGATGTAGCTTTTACTTAATTAAGTCTAGAGTCTCTATTAAAGAAGTTTCAACGATTGATACTCACTTGGCCGACATTTGAATGCTACTTCAGCATACTTCCTGACACCTGGACAAGGGTCGCTACCAAAAGATTCTGGAGACGTCGTCAACTGGCAAACTTGTTGTTCCCTGCAAGCAGCTTCAATTGTCTGCAAGAAGGAATACTATACTGATCATCAAGATTATCCGTGTGAAAGTTCCATTCACCCCAATCTCATATATGTATCAATATATATATATATATATATATTTTTGAACGATAACTAAATATGAAACAAAATAAAAATTAATCACACGCTTAAAACAAGAGAAAGAGCATTTTTTAAACATTAATAATACTTTCTTTCTATTTGGTTTCTTTCTATTTGGTTTCTTTCTATTAACCGAGATAAAAACTATTAATAACAATTTATTCGGTAAATGGATAGATAAGTGATAAAGTTAGACACCGATCGATCAAATCAACGAAGAATTAGTCATGCTGACATTAATAATTCCATGATAGGTATGATATCATGCTGATCACGATATCAATATGGTCTGATTAGTCATCGATTTATAATTCAGAACCAAACCGATTGCGTGTAAAAAATAAATGAAAATAGTTAGACAGTCTAATTAAATTTACGAATTTTGTTTTCAATTCCATTTTAGATGAGAAAATTAACCATAAATTAATCATAATAACGAATTTATGATTATTTTTCCTGTATAAAATACAGGAAAAATCGTGACGAATTCTCACGACATACAAGATTAAAATTCTAAATTAATTAATTATATAAATATTAATGCCTTTAATGTGAGAATGTTAAAATGATATGTCTATAAAATCAGTTATTCGATCAAATTTTATTTTGACTAAAAAATAAAATAAGATTGACGAAACAATATCTCAACTGAATAAGAGCAATTGAAGGTTAGTACATTTGTTTTCTTCGCTGTTCGAAAACTTTTCGAATAAAATTACTTTCCGGATGTAAAATATTCTTACAGACTACTTCACTGTTAGATGAAGCACTCGAGTATTTTAATACTGGAGTGTTTTATTAATGGAAACTAACCTTAAGCATTCGAAGTTGATTTCAAGCAGTGGACAAAAAAAACACGAAAGTTAATTTATTCGGAATTTATACTTTAACCGAACTTAAATTTTAAATATTTTAATACGGAAGAGATAGAAAGAATTCATTTAATTTTTAATTATTCAATTGAATAATTCGATATTATTTTTTAAGAATAAAATCTATATCTATTTTTTTAGTGCTTAGCAGATCTGCTAAGCACTAAAAAAAGATTCTAATTTAAAGATGATTTACGAGCTTTAAATATTTAAAAATTCTCCTTCTCTTTTATTATGTGAGTGATTCTATTTATCTTTTAATAGAAAATCAACACGGATGTAGACTAAAACTTTTATCTTACCCTGAGAGCTTCCGAAGCGAAACAATTTGTGGTATCATTATCCAGGAAATAGCTTTCTCCCGCTAATTCTGGGGGACAAAGCTGATATGAAGGCACGTTGCGGCCATATTGTGCTAAATAGATGCTGATAACTGTATCTGGAAAGCATTCGATCCTTAATTCGTCTCCATCGCACGCATGAACTTGAAAGGTGCGTAAGGTACCCGAGAGAAGAGCTGCAAAAAGATGTTCATTTTTATTAAAAAAAAGGGAAAAAATCATTTTGTATATCATCTCATTACTTTAATATGTACAGAAAATTATTAAAATTGATACGAATTTATCAATTTATAATTAGCTCTTCTGGGAGATAAATCAAAGATGATGCGGAGGATTATAAGATTTAAACTATTCAACAGAAACGGAACAAGATATATTTACGGAATTAATGATTATAAAAATTGTTTAAATCTTTAAGAAGACATAAATATTAAATCGTTTATGCTATCAGTAAGATGATTAAAACAATGTCTGCTTAAATTTCTCCAGCATCACCAGAGACATTGCTACATTATTCATATCCATTATATATCAGTAATTTGAGCAAAGATGATTTGTCTCTTGAGAGATAGAGAAGCAAAATGCATTATATTAACAAGAATTAACAGAATTATTGTTGCTATTTTAAAACATTGATTGATAGAGAGTTCAAACTATTCGTATAATTCAACCATATTTCGTCATTAACTCTATTATTAAAAATGATCGAATTTGTTTGGAACCATTAATCTTACAACAGATTAATGGTTTCATACAAATTTCATAAAAATATATATATATATAAATTTAAATCGATCTAGAGTTTAAATATAATGATACATTTAGTTTTAAAAATTTAGTTAGAAACGAAAAATAAATGAAAATGTTAAGAATAACGCCTGTAAATTTTGTTTTCCCACTTAACTCGAAAGATACGTCAGAAAGACAACTATAAAATTGTTTAAATAAATTAAAATTTAATTAACGCATAAAAATAAATAAATTATTCGTGACGTTATTCGAAAATAAAATCGTTAAATGTACCGGAAGGAACAATAAAATGGAAACTTATTCATTTATGATATTTTAAAATTTCTCATCAAGTTTTCCACTATAAACGTCAAGCTGATTAAAAGCGAAAAGAGAGATAAAAGTATTATTATTTGCATATGCATTTATTGGTGTAATAAAAGTAAATGTTAGTTCTATGTCTTTAATGTTACTGGCAAATCTTAAACCAATTAATTACTGACAAGAGCAGAAATTACTTAATCGCAATCTCTTCAAAACGTGTTGACGAATCGTGTCATAAAATGTTTGACATGAATCTTCTAAAACGTTTCCTGGACCATTATTCACTCCTAGGTAGATGAATATTTAATTTAAATTAATACATAAACCAAATAAATCTCTCTCCATCGAATTTATATGTTTTTATTATACGCCAGATAACTGCTCTCTTAGTTAAAGGAATATCACAACATCGAGTATAAATTATGTTAAAATAAATGGTTTGACACTAATTGTTAATAAAGACGGTTAAAAGCGAATATAAATCACTTAGTCATTTAAAGAAATGCAAGTAAATTTACTATAGGAAACAAGGAAAACAAAACCAGGAAAAAAAAGGTTTAAGTGAATATTCTCGAGAGCTATCCCATTCCAAAATAGAGTTGGCGGGGTTATATTTTTCTATCTACAAGGCAGAGCGGTCGTTTTCCCAGAAAGGAACTGCCCCACATAACAAGAGACAGGCTATAAAAAGTCGTAGAGAAATAAAAACGAACTGAAGGTGGTAGCAGAGTGTAGATCCAGACAACAAAAGGAATGCATTGTAGATTGAAGACTCGCATGTTCCTATGCAAGTATTTCCATACCTGTTGAAGTTTTTATGTATACATATTCTTTTGTTTTCTGTTTATCTCCGAGCGGAGACAAGTTTCTATTTTCTTGCACATTTTCCTAATAGATTTTTCTTTCTACTACAGCACGATAAAATATTTAATTGTGAAAGCACGAATTTATTAAAAAGTATATATAAATATATATATTCGTTCAGTAATAAAAATGCTGTAGGCTGTAAAGAATTTTAGAAAAACAGGTTTTTTGAATAACTAACTTTTATAACAATAATTTCCAGATAAGCTTAAATATTTTTTATGAAATAAACGTAAATAAGAATGTTTGCAATATCATATATATTAATAAGGAAACGTGGCTAGCTGAATGTCCCTTTTGCAGTCGAACCACTATACCGATTCTTATAAATAGGGTATCATAAAAAGATCTAGTCCTTGGGTTTCTGCGACAGTCAAAATATTTTGTCGTTATTAATAATTTAAAAATTAAAGAAAAAAAATAAATTAAAATTGTAGTTCCTCTAAAAACACAAAATTCGCAGGTGGTGCTGCAATCTAATAATGGCCGCCATATAATGATTCTATATACATGTTCCTAAGAGTATTTCTAATGATACTCCAAGGTTATAAGATTAAATCACAAGACCGGGTAATGTCTAGTTTATAATTAAAGAAGAAAAATTTTTCTTCGCTGGTTTTCGATAATGATACATAGAAAAAACTGTTTAAATAAATAACAATTTATATATCTATATATATATATATAAGAACTAAGCAACCAGGACACGTTTCGGAAAGATGATTTTCTGGAGAAACATTTCCACTCCGGAAACTTTTCTAAAACTCAATTTTAAAAGAAAAATTTAAACACGCGATTTTAGCATTTTAAAAATCTAAGTTGGAAAAATATCTCAAGAAAACTTAAAGCATTAGTAAGTACATTTAAAGTAAACAACTCTTGCGTATAAAAAGTCTTTTTTTATATACTGTTTTATATTCTATGCACATCATTTAAAAATAAACAAACATTGATTGTTCAAAAGCCGGATCTGTCAATGTCACGAAAGTTAATACTCACAATAAATATCACACTAAACCATTGTAAAAGATTTAAACATTATAAAAATATCTCCATTCCATTTAACGTCTCTTCGATGATCGATTATTTTAACGTTTGATTGACTTCTCTCCCGAAAACGTTCTTACTTTCGTGGTGATCGATGCTTGTCATTAGCATAATTGATTACAGTTTACTTATTAAATTGTTCAGAATCATCGATATCCAACAAGCTAACGATAGTCGAAAGAGTTTTCATCGCTGTTTGTGACTCCGTACTTGCCAAAAATTCCGATTTTTATATTCGAGTAAGCGTATAAAACAGGAATTTTTATGTTCGCTAAATCGGTTTTTTTTTTGTTGGAAATGAATAAAGTGAGAACTGTTTCCATTAAAATGTGTGTTTTATATTCGTCTTGTAAGTGATTTACCAGAATTATATTTTGCGTAGGGAAGTAAAAAAATCGATATATTTGCGATTGATAATGCATACTGCATCCAAACTGTAAGCTTAGTTGGTTTACAAAGGATTTACGAGGTAAATCGACTCCAATTTGGATAGTTAACTTAAACACTACATAATCCAATTAATAAAGCAAATTAAAATTTCAAATTACGTCGAATAACTAGATTTTTTTAACGTTTACAGGTACGTGATTTGTTACGCGAACATATTAATCTTTGACTGTATGTGTATATATATTAATTATCAAAAGTTTGTTGACTATTAATTTATATTTAATTACTTGATAATTGACTGCTAATATGGGTATTTAATAAGGAATTTCGTACAGTTTAATGTTTGCACACAACACTTTCATCAGTTATTATCCGATGTCACATTTTGAAGTAAACATAGAAGACATTAAGATAGTCAAAGCAAACAAAGCAACATACTGCTTCAAATCAACTGTGACGACAAACTTAAGGCTGACACGCTTTTTTCTTTTTCCTCTTTTTTTTTCCTTGCTAGAGACACAAATAGATGCCGGTATCGGATATACACAAGTCTTATCTCAAAAATAAAGGCGTTCATGCATGTACATTCTCTAAGAACTATCTTTACATTCGTTCGATACACTCGTTTCAGAAAGTTATGAATAATACAAAAAAATATTTTTAAGTAGACTAATTTCGTATTCGAAAACCATCGGTAGATGTGTTTTCTTCTTGTGTTTTTCCCGAATATTTTTTACTTCCCAAGAGAAACAAACAGATGCAAACACTTAATATAGGTTTTAGTTATTACCTGGTATAAAACGTAGTTAAAAATTGTTTCTCTGATAAGCTTTACAGTCAAGTTTAGTTAATATTGAACGAATATTTCTATTTGTTTCTTTTCTACGTGCAGAACAGATGGTGCAGCTTGAGTTACTGCAAGTATTTCCCATAACGCAAAAGTTGTTATCAGTGTTTTTTTTTTAACTACGTATATTGATTATTAAACTATAAAACAATTATAATTAAAGATAATTGTTTAAAATCCGAAAAATTATTAAGAAGAAGAAGAAAATAAATAAAGATTGTAAAGTTCGATATTTATTAAGTGCCACATACGTTTTAGAAGTGCAAATTTTCTCTTTAAAAATATATTTTATAAATTGTTTTCACGTATGAAAAATATAAATAAAGCTTTTCATTGGTGACAAATAATATTGTAGCTACTAAAAAGTTTCAAATGATAATTTTTCATGCTCGATAAATAATTTTAAATATAGAGAATTTTTCAAATTTGAAATGCCGCCATCTTGTAACGGGACCACATGGAGACTTCCTTAAATAAACAGAACCATCCTTCAAAATTTGAATGTTCTGCCATGTATCGTTATTGAGTTATTTTGAGAACAATCGAACAGACATGCAAACAGAAAAATTAAAAAATAAGCTTATTTTTGTAAAATATATCTAAAATTCTTTCAAATTACTTAATATCATTCACACGCCTTAAATATTTTATGAGTTATCTGCATTTCAGTGTTTCGAACAGCCGCCATCTTGTAACAGTCTGCAAATATCAAAATTCCTTAAAATTTTGATATCTATTTTTCAAGATATCTTGCTAATGAACATAAGTATGAAATCAAAATCTGTTGAGTTCTGTATAAAAATGGCTTTAAACGAGTTATCGAAATATTAAAACCAGGAAAAAAATCTTAAATCGATAAAAAGCCGTTAAAGATATAAATCGTCATTAAATGCGCTTAAGGTTTTAATGTTTGAATTGGTTTAGGATTTAAGTTTGAAAATTTAATATATATTTTTTATTACGTAATCACTCATCGGTTTCATTCTACAGCTCTCTCTCTCTCTCTCTATATATATATATATACATATATATATACATATGCATATACATTTTCAAATAAATAGAAGTTTCGAAAACCAACAAACCATTTTCGTGTTTCTGTATTCGTAAAATGTGGCTATTCTTCCAGGGCTGTAAAGAATTGCTTTTTGTGTAACAATCTTATCAAAAAATTACAATCGTGCTCTTTCCACTGAAAAATCTTGAACGTTTTAAAATTTAATAAAAGATTTAAAAGAAAGTTTGGGATTTATGAAATTTTAACAGAATAAATTAAATTCATATATATATATATGCATCTTAAAAACTGAAGTTTAATCGATTATCGTATTAAGTAAAAAAATTCAACCCTATCGATTATTTTTCTTCAAATTCGATATCTTTTAATAAAATCTTACGAAGTGATCTAATCGGAAAATCGATTTTTGAAATCTAATTCCATATCAAAAATATGATTTAGAATTTATTAGCTATCAAAAGAAAAAAAAATTGATAAATTTAATTTAAAGTTTTTTTTTTTTTTTCGTTAGTTTAAAAAAAAAAATTTTTTTTTTACTTTTTTCTTTTATTCCAAAATTCTAGGTGGGAGGAAAAATTAATTTTACTATATAATAAAGAAAAGATGGCGATAAATTTGCTGATTTGTAACGTAATTTGCGATAAGGTTAACAATAGAAATTTTAACGATTCGCACTTTTTGCGTTTTGGTTGTGGCGATTCTGTTATTTTGTAATTTTACAAATTCGCAAAAATAATTGATAAAAAAAATATATCAGAATATACTTATCAAAAATCTGAAGAACATAACATTTCATCCCATACTTATATTTTTTTTTAATCTTTAAAAAAGTGGTCTCAGTGCATTCCCTTCGTCTGTCTTTCAGTCTGTCAGTCAATCTGGAAAATATCTAAGGAACAAACGATCGTAAAGTATTCAAATTTTGCACTTTACTTCCTTATTAATCAAGGAACATGCCAATTAATTTTGAGATTTCTATGAGAATCTGTTAAAAAATTTTAAACTGCCGTCAAGAATGGCGGCAGTTAAAAATTTTTTAAAACACTCTATTTTCGAAAACTCACTTACGTAAATGATATTAAAGCACTCAACTCATTTATAAGGTTTTAAGTTGTCATTTAAACCTATAAAATGATAAAAGTTTTATGTGGATATAATTTTTTTCCATTAAAGTTCATAACATATCGAATAATCAAACTGTTTATAATAGATATCGTCCATGATGATTTTGATATTATTGTTGATTTATTCTGAAACTGTAAAAATTAATTTCGAATTTAAATCCATTTTTGAACGAGATTAAAATCTAATCAAACACTTCAAGAAATAATTTATAACTCAAAAAAAATATTAGTAAAAAATTATCGATTATAGAATGATTTCTTTCTAGAAGATCGATTATTGTTATCTTTACCCGATAAAGTTTCAAAAATGATTATTGGAATAAGGAAACGAATTTTTCTACGATTTTACCGATACACAATAATCTTTGGACTGCAAGAAATCGTGAGTTTTATACTTTATGAAAGAAAAAAAGGTAATTTAGATGAATATTTCTCCGAATTATTCCAAAAATTATTAAACGAATAAAATAAGATGGTTTTCTATTCAATTTTTGCACGGTTCAGAAAAGTCGTTTCCTTTTTTTCTTCTAAAAAAAAATCTGTCTTAGTATAAAACGATGAAAATGAGTCTTATTTTAAAAGTTCCTTGATCATCTATTGAATTTTACTCATCCGAATTATTCGATGAAGCATTCTAACATGTAAAATAAAAATGATAAACTAACTGACTTTAAATGCAGAAAATAATCCATACGTATTTAAATATCCTAAAAAAAACTAAATTTTTTTAATTTATTTTCTACAATTGTATGAATTTCTTTGTGCTCTGGGATTATTTTTCGGTTATAAATCCACTTATGCAATAGTTTTGGAACAGTTCGGAATTTATCTTAATTCCTGCATCTCTTCTTTCTAATTTCTGAAAGACTGAACACGATCCCAAGTTTATAATTGTTGTTCGAAAGATTGCGATTTATTACGAGAAAGAACTCTGTGCCAAATTATCTTGTAAACAAATTAAGCAGCTAATAAAAATTACTTTTACAAGTAACTGTTCTTTAATACCGATGAGAATTTATTCGCCTATTTTGTTTCACTCTAACCAAAAACAATAAAAAATGTACATATATAAAAAAATTTATTTTTCTTTAGCTGATTTACATTCTAATTGTTATTATCAACAGAGTAAAATTTTATTAAATTACTAGCGAGTTACTTCGTATGCAAAAATCTATAAACTAACCAACAAACATATTTCTTTTATTTTTTTAATATAAAAGAAAAAAATGTATATATTTGTTTTTCATAAATTTGATTAAATTTTATATCAAACAATATGAAGAATTCGTGTTTTTCAATGTATAGTGAATACAATTAATATAAAAAGTGTTATTTTTGTTATGTTTTCGGCGCATAAACAAATTAATTATTTAATTTCTTTATTAAATTATTAATCGATGTAAGAAAAAAATATATTTGTTTTCGTACAAAAACGTTCGAAGAAAGACGGATATCTGTTTATAAAATTCGGTAAACAATATCTGTTTACAATATTTTTTCGCCTGAAACCGAAACAACCTTTCGAGTTGTTTACTCGCTGGAGATGACTTATATTTACATATCTATTCGGTATGGTTCGCTGTGCATTTTTGTTTTTATTTTATTTTTTATATCGAGACCTAAGTCTATATCCATTTGCAGTTTTCTTTTTTTTCTATCAATTTCTATTTATCAGTGAAGTTCTTTAGTTGGACAACATTGATAACTCTGGTTCTTTTGATTCCCAACTTCTTTCCTCTGTATCCCTGTGGACAATGGAGATATCAAAGAATTCAGAAAGAGACACCTTGCCTCCGTCTTTCCAAATGATTCGCCGATCGCTTGCTTCCTCTAGGGATCATTCGGTTTATTGATTCTTCTATCTTGCTACGCGTGGCTGCAGACTATTGCAACTGACTCCATTGGACAACTTCTATATACAAACATTACTCAAAACTTCCAGAGATTTTTAACTGGACGGCTTAAACTTGGATTAAAGTGTTGACAAGTTAAAACAAAACCGATAAACCTCGACCAGAATTGTTTAAAAACAAAATCACTCCGTGTATTTCATTTAGGAAAATTAAAAAAAAAAAAAAAAATCCTGCAAGAAAATCAATTTAAAACTTTACAAAATGCAAATAGTTTAGAGTTAATGGCATTTTCTGTTATTTTTGCTTTATTATTATTATTATTATATTCACAATAGCATTGGTTCCAAATGATAGTGGCGTAATGGTAGATGGATAAGTATCGGTTATCCTTTTATGACTGTGTAAATACACACAGATCTCTTTACAAACTAAAGCCGGGTGGATAAACTGGCAAGATGATGATCAACCCGTTGCCTGCAGCTGTATATAGTGGGCTTATTGACCACATCACAACACTGGTGAATCTTCGGATCGATGGAAAGTCTTTCTTTCGTGTAGATACCACCTGCAGGCTATTCCGATTGTCGGGAATTTAATGGAAGGTACGGGGAACTGGATCCGATAATAACTAATTCCTAGTAGATACCTGTAGAAATAAGTGCCATCTACTGAATCAGATTCGTGTACACCCACTACTACTGATAGTTTACACTCAGCTAATGTTGTTTCTTCAGCTGTAACTCGATAACAACTTTATGACATTTGAAAAGTTCATATAATGATCACAACATAAATTTCGATCAGTAAATAAAATTAACTTAATTAATTAATTAATTAATAAGAATTTTGCTTGCGATTCATTTGTATCTATCTATGTCTCTTATAATTAACCATTTAATGTGTTTAATTAAAGGAATTTCTGTTTAAATTCTTGATGTTCCTTCTCACATTAACTTTAAGTGCTTTGTAAACTATCGAGATTCGTATTTATAATGTCCATATTTGATAGATTGATCAATCGTTACTGAACTCCTCTAATGGATTGACGTGTCTATTAGGTCATTAGAGAACGATGACCAAATAAAAAAATAACAAAAAATCGGTCAGTAAATGTTAGCAGTTTAAAATTCCTTTTAAAAAATTTATTATTTTTATTATTTTTTTTTATTAGAATTGTAAACACAACATAGAAAATTTCATTAAACATGTAGATTGTTTAATTAAAATTTTGTTTACTCAAATCTGTTGTAACTTCAAAACTTGCTTTAAATCATTCCGTTTTTAATTCAAAAATTTATTAAGAATAAAATTAAAAATAAAATCTGAGTAGATTTACGTTATGGATATATATGTTAAAAAAATTCAAAGATATATCAGAAACTATATAATTAAGTATATTTTTTGGATCGAAAAAAATATATATACACTGTATATCATATTCAAATAAATTAGTATTACACTAGATATACTGACTTGCTTCTCTTTCAATTCAGTTCTGTTTTGAATAGTTTTCTTCATCTTAATTAAACTTTAAAGAAACTAATTTACCGGAAACTAAATTCAATAAATATTTTTTAAATTAATTTTAAGCATATATCGACTGATATGTTTACTTAATTTCTTGTTTTTTATATTTGTTTTATATATTTTTAAGCTTAATTTTATGTATACGTCTATAGGATAAAATGTTTATAATTTATCTTTAAAGAAAATTTTATTATGTTAAAATAAATTATGATTTAATGCATAGTGTTGCATTATTCATTAAACTATTAAGGATACTTATGTGATCTTCAAACATATTCAGCCATAATTAAAATGTTATTAGTCTCTAGAGTGCAAAATTTACTTCTCTTGATGCTAATGCATTGCTTGACAGCAATTTCCGATTTTATTATCTATAACTTGTGTTTAAGAATCTTCCTCTTTTCAAAACTATCCTATTGGGGAACATTATTCTCCGTGTTTTTCTTTAAGAAAAATTTGTTCGTATGAGACACACCCAAAGATAAGGAGTGATCACTTAAGATTGTCAAATTGGATGGAGAACGAAGCAATTGGAAGATTCCATATTATGCACAGAATTCTCGAATGAACTAGAAAAGAGAGAGAGAAATGCCAAAATGAGAAATCGATGAAGGCAAAAATTTCTTTATCCATCAATGTAAGTCATCCATCGTCGAATTCTGAATTTCTAGAGTCCATTTTGATAAATAAATCGACTTTATAGGCAAAAAGCAATAAGAGAAAAAAAAAAAAGTTGCGTAGAAATTGTGGCGGTTTAGTTGCCTTTTCGAATTTTTCTTACGAAGATTTCTAAAAATTTTATTCGAATAACAACAATCGAGACAGAAAATCGAAAAATGGCATCATAAAAAATAATGTATAAAATTTCAACTGCTTAACGATTATATGATAATTCTCTTAGGTCTTGCTAATGAATTAAAAATTCGATATCGAAAAGTTGAAGCGAGTTATTAAAATTCGTTTGATAAATCAAAATGGTAGACACTTACCTTATTAAATTGAGGGGGGAAAATTTACTGCATACAATATTCAAAGACGATTTTTTTCCTGTTTGCGCTTTTAGCAGAATTAAAACCAACTGGTAATATATAATATATACATTCAAACAGTAGACATATGTATAATTCAAAAAAAATTTTTAATGTGAGAGAAGTGAAAATTGATGTTTCTGTTTGTTATTTCGTAAAAAGAAATATAAAACATTTACCGAGAGTTAAGTAAATAGAAATCTAATTTTCGATATTTCCCCCTGAAGTTAAAAAAAAAAAGAAAAGCATTTTTCGGTATCTCTATCCCTCACGGATTTTTAGACGAAACTATTGCAGCTAAAAAGATAAAATTGGCAGGTTAGGTTCCACATATGGAACTAAAGAAATTCTAGCAATTTAGTTCCCGAGGAAATGAATTTTTACTATTTGAAGTTCTGGTTTCACTTAGATTTTTTTCCTTTTTACTTTTAGTGTAAGTACTGTATATAGGATTTAAAAATAAATATTAAAAAGAAAAATATATATGAAAATTTATTTGTGTATTCAATAAGTTTTTTCTTTTTTTATCATTATTTTTTCATATGTTTGAATAGAAAATGTATATTGATAATAATAAAAAATCGATTTTGGAGATTTCATCAGAAATGCACATTTTAAGATCCCCAGCATGTTTTGACACATTTCGAAATGACTTTTGTATGGTGAGATTTTTTTTTTTTTTTTTTGATATTTAAGTCAAAAACTTATATTCGGAACGACTGTGAAATTTTTTTATTTAATTTTTTTTTTATATAACATTCAAAATTTCATTAGAATTTTGACTCTAATTGTTCGAATGGGATACTTTTCCTGAAGGATTGGAATAAATTTTGTAAAAATTATTAATTGTATATATTGTTGCTTATTATTTATATATTTTTAATTATTCATTTTTATATATGTAAAAATTAGAGTAAATATTCAATAATAAATTACACTAATTAAGTAAATAAATTTTATAATTACATTAAATTATGGGTTAAACAGTTAAATGAAATTCTAAAAATCGTAAAGGTTTTGCTAATGATAACTAAACGTTATAGCTATTTTTCACAAAAATTCTTTTCAAATAAAGCAAACAATAACAAATATATGAAATTTTTAAATTTTCGGATGGATATTATCTTCTAATGAGAACATGTACACTTTACTAGTACATGCATTGATAAGATAAAAGAGAACGATCTTCTAAAATTTTTCTTTTCTTCCTGAAATATTTTGCAGACATCCTAACAGACAGACGACAAAAGTAATTACAGGAAATCTTTTTTAAAATAGATCTAAAATATTTTACAGATAGCGGCATTTTAATGTTTCGAACGGCCAGCATCTTGTAACAAGATTGCATAACATTCTCAAAATTAATATATAAGTATGTTTGATAATAAGGAATTATCGTATAAAATTTAAATTCTTTTCAATATTTAATTCTTGAGATATTTTAATAACAAACAGAGAAATCAAAATATATATAACTAAAGTTTTGTGTAAAGTGGCTTAAAAATAAATAAAATATTTATTGCATATTTTATATAATTTTATAAAATACTGTAATAGCTTTTTTTAAAGTTTTCTTGTAGTTTATATAAAAATTCAAAACTTTTCTGTATAGGCTTTGAAATTTTTTCGAACTTGAACATCTAATATATATGTTCAAATGTTCATAACTACATATAATAATCTTGTATTCATACAATGAAAAGCACACAGACTTCGCTTTATTGATTTTTCAGTGAAGATTATAACATAACACAAAAATATTCTTATTTTGTATTGTGGTTGTTTGCAGAAATACAAAATTCTCGATAAAATTCTTATTTTGCATTGTGGATATTTCCATCGAACCGACATTCGATAGATTTTTAGGATTTCATACAAACTTCCCAATATCTGAACTTTTAAAATAGTTTACAACTTTTCTTTTAACGGCCTATTTCGTTTTATAAAAATTTTAAACTATCTGAAATTTTTTTGATGTTTGTTTTCCTTTCTAAAAACTTTCACTATTGTTTACTATCACAAAAATTAAAAATTGACGCTAAAAAAAAAGTAAAAAACTTTTTCCAACTTTATGCCAACAGTGTTAAATTATTATATTTATCCAATAATAATTAATTCATAATATAAAAAAATGGTAAACAAACTTGACCAAGTTACAAAAAAAAAAAAAAAAAAAATGACGGTTAATATTGAATTCGAAATTTCAAACCAACCAATCAAACGGTAGACACGTGATTTCGCGTGACGTCGTCAGCCACAACAATTTTCTTTCATTGAAGAAACTGAAATATCAATGAAACCGAACCATTACCGTAATTGTTATCGTTTCGCCATAAATTAATTAAATGAAAAAACGAATTCATATAACAGTGTAAAAGAAACGTAACATGAGACTTCTCTACTTTCTACACCATGTTTAGCTGAACATTAACAAAATAATCTAGCCCCCTCAAAGTTTGCGAGAGTTGCTAGGTTACCGATATCGTTTACGTACTGTCAATAAGTGGCACAGGTGAAACAGTCAGGTATATTTTTTTCCACCTCAGTGGTTGGTACATCTGGTGTATTGGCAGTAGTAGATTGCTTTTGTTATCATGATATAGAAAACTTTTATGGATGGTTAAATAAAGCGTAATATTTAGAGACAAATCTTTCTCTTTGATATATATATAATCTCATTTAATACTGCTGCGCCTCTAATATATCTTGCAATTATGCAAATTATCTTTTTTTCACCCAAACGGATCAATTAATAAATGATATAAATTCTAGAAAGGAAACTCTAGTGAAATAGTAAAAGATACTACGTCGAAAAGAGTGAAAGAAAAAAATAAAACGAACGAAATTAGAAAGCACTTTGATGCTTTACTTAAAACTTAAGTTCTCTAGATGCCAATAGATACTTGGAAAGTCTCAGGATCACTGAAAGACTGTAAAAGCCAACAACATGTCCGGATAAGCTCTCGGTAACGAGACAGCAGCAGATGTCTTTGTGTCATAAAGTTTTAAATATCCCGAAGGTCCCGTTTCTCTCTAATAAACATCATATAAGGCCTACTCTTCTTAAAAACTGTCATCAAACATCTGTATACTACTTTAACATAAAGTAACACGTGGATAAATTCGATTTGTTTCGTTAAGAAAATTTTGAAATTATTCAAACTGCTTAAAAAAATAAAAAATAAATAAATAAAATCTGATAAATTTGTTCAGATTTTATAGTATCAACTGAAAAAATATAGCATAGAACAGGAGACTGAACTGAAATGACTTTAGCGTAGAATCGAATTATCAGTACGTTTATTTTTTGCGGTATTAAGCAAATTGCTTGTTAAACATATTAGCAATTTGAATATTTACATCACTTCTAAAATTCACAAAATAAATAAAAAAATTAGAGGACAACAAGTTGTACAGATAACAGATAACGTGCCCCTAGGGAGGATTGTAAGCGCTACTATATTTTCTCACCGCAGTCGATAAAGTCTTTAGTAATTAGAGACCTTTAATTCAGTCATTTGCTCGTAAAACTACCCCATAATGTCGACCGGTTTTCATTAGTTCGTCCTTCTAAATAGAAGCTTTGCTATACGAGAAAGAGAGAGAGAATATCGTAAGATTCCTTCCAATCCAAGCAGTAAATTCCATAAAATATTTTTGACCTCATATTATTTCTCATAAAAATTTCATACGACACTTTTATGATTTATCTTTTATAAAAATTATTGCTTTCGATTTTTTTAAATAACTCTTTCGCTTACAAATTAATTTTAAATTATAAATTTTCACTTAAATAATTTATTATTTTTTTTTATTGTATCGATTTTAAGAGGAAATTTTTTTTGGAATATTCTTTAATATGATTTAATCATAATTAAGAAAAATCTCAATTTTCATTTATTAATCTTGTTTCTTTAATCTCGAATATTATCTTGCAAGAAAGCAATTTTTAAATAATTTTTTTTTAGTAAATGAATTTATTTTCCTAATCTAATCTATAAACACCATTAAAATCAACGACTAAATTTTTATATTAATTTGTATCCAAGACCAAAAAGAATATTAATATTAAAAAATTCTAGTTTGTTTTTTAAACATATGTATATATTCTGGTAAAATATACATATCAAATTTAAATATATTTTACATATAAAATTTAAGAAAATATCAAGAATAATTTGTTATATCGAGTGAATATTTGCATTTTATGATAAAATTGTAGAATATATAAAATCCTGGACATATATTCATTGATATTTCAATATAAAAAAAAGTCGAAAAAATCGATCGATTCATTGAATAAGGTGAACTCTTTCTAGTAGAGAGAATTTTAAATCTGTTAAAGGTAAAAATCATTTCAGAAAATCGATTTTTTTTTTTTAGTCGCAAAATCGAAAATTTGTTTTTCGACTTTTATTATCATTTAAATATATTTATTATATTATTAACTTAATATTAAAGAGAACAAATCGTTTAAAAAATGTTAAATTTTATAAGTTTGAACTGAATATTTTTTTTAGTAAGTCGCGAGAAAAAGAAAAAGGGAAATAAAAGAATTCTATCTCTTATACATAATTTATATTTTTGTTATAAATCTAAAGTCGAAACTGGCAGAAATATAGAATTTATATGATATTTATAAATAATTCCGACTTCATGCTTAGGATAGTAGGTTATTTTGATGCAGTGTTTCAGATTTATAAACATCCCGACGTCGATTAATTGTCAACAACTTTGACAAAACAGATAAGAGAGTCTAAAAATCGCAAATATTTAAATACTATTTTTCTTTTCATTTTAAAACATTGAGATGACCGTTGAAAAAAAAAAAATTATACGTTTATATGTACAATAACGAAATATTAACCATGTTGAAAATTGTGCACAGTCGAGTAAACATCCATAAAAATCGATGCTGGAGATGAACAACGTTGGTAACGAGCCGACCAGAAAGAATCATTCTGTCAAAATAAAACACAAACGATTACTTTCTAACGTCTTTAATGGAAACGTAGAAAGTAAAAAATAAAATAAAATAAAATAAAATTTTCCAACTAATTTTATAGAGAGCCATTTTTGCGAAATCAAGTTATATTGCTTTAAAAAAGTTTCCACCACTTCTACAAATTTACAAGATTATTCGCATTAAAATTAATATAGATTGTATCCGGCATTACGTGGTTAGAAATCAAACTTTTCGATATATATATATATATATATATATATCTAGAAGATAAAAAAGAAAAGCAAAATTCTTCGACGTAGGATATCAGTTCTGAAAGCTTTTAAAGAAATTATAATATAGAAAATGTAACTTTTAGAATAATTTATTTTCATAACCTGTGGATGTTTCGTATAATTTATCATTATTATTGTTATTAACAGCATCATTATATGGGATTGAATATTTATAATATGAAAATTTGCATATCAAACATAATTATCGAATTAATTTTAAGATATTTATAAAATTTAATAATAATAATTTTCTGGCTGAAAATTACTTGGCACCCGTGTTATGAGAAAGTTTTATTTGCTGATAAATATTTCATGTAAGTAATTTATACATACTTTTGTTCTTAGTGTAAACAGTTCGTTTCTCTTTTTATTATTACATACAAACGTTATTTACAGTTTCTTCTTTCATATTATTATTATTTTCTTTCCTTTAAAGCCGTTTATAATAATTGAGTAAGAGCGCAAATACAATAACTCTACCTTATTCTAATAGTGTGAAAAGGGTGCGGTAACTAGTCGAGCTAGGTTGGTGGGATAGGCATAGTTGTCCCCTGCAGCGCATTATCTTATAAGATAAAACAGGGAAAGTCCCTCTGTTGTATTCGCAAACCTCTTACAATTTTCCCTTCTCGCTCTCATTGATATTCATAGATCCACTTCTAAGTATGACCTCCATGCTTGTAATCTTACTCACCAACGTATCAGCTTTGTGTGTCAAGTTAAAAAATAAAAATAAAGGGTTAGGTCTTTCATCAAGTTTCATATCGTGTTTGATCCATCTCTTAGACTAACCATATACAATGGGGTGTAACTATCGTTGTTGATTTTTCTCTACTTTAATACTTCTTTGTGTTACGTTCGAGAATTTTATTTGCTTTCGGAATTTAATTTTAAAGCCGAAATACGTAATCTTCTTCCCGAAACATCAGTTATTAAGGATTATAAACATTTACATTATATAATTCATACAAAATTACAATTCTAAGCTTCCGTATCGGTAGATTTAATAACACGGCAATATTAAAAATCCATAAAATTTGAATTTTACATCATCCGAAATAAATTATCAGTAAAATAAGAACATTAATGCGATGAAATGAAAGTTTGCTTGAAAGAATTCATAGATAATAACGTATTATTATTATTATTATTTTATTCTAAATAGCCTCATTTATCAATCAGAGATATATAGAACATATCACTCGAACGACTGTTGCTTTAAATGGATATTTGGAAATGTAATCAGAACTTGATTAAGTTCGTAGAAAAAAATGAGGGGAGAAAAACATTTTTTAATCGATTTATAAACAAACAAAATTTGTTATTTAGGAATCGAGAGTTTAAACTGTGACACAAGAAGTAATAAAAACATGAAACATTAAAGACGAGGTTATCTCCGAAGAGGTTATTGAACCTTTAAAGTCAACACCGAAAATGTAAGAGCGCCGTTTGATTTATCATTATTAATTATTGTTTTTGAACAAGTTTCATAGAAATTGCTTTAATATATAACATAAATTAGATACAGTATTTTTTTTATTTTTTATTTGTTACGGAACTGATAAAAACGGTCGTAGGTGATGTTCTGCGTCACATCATGAGATAATTAAACAATAACTTTCAAGCTAGAAATAACAAAAATGAAACATAAACGAACCTGTCACGATGCCAGAGGCATCAATTCTACATCTTTGTCGGACATTCACTGCTCTGATTAAAGACGACATGTTCTTCCTCTTGTACTTTCTTATGCAAAAAGAATCTGATAAGAGGATAATTGCCGAGAGATGTTTAGGTTTAAAACCTGGAGGATATTCGTATAAAGATTCTTTAATTGTTTTTAATTGGTTTCTTATAACAAAATACGAGTAAAGAGTGAGGCTCGAGGGCATTCGGGGGTTAATAAAATATTCTCATTAAATGTAATAATTTGGTAATTACACTAAAGATTTTAAAATTTTCAAGAAAATTAGGTAGGCGTGCGTTAATGAATATTAATGCATGACATTTTAAATTGATACCATCAACGACAGATGCGATACATTAATTTTGTTCCGATTTTAATTCTTTGCCGTACTTAAACAATACTAATTAAGCAGATATTATACAAAGAAAAAATAATTATTTAAAAAATGATTTACAATAAATAATAATTTAATATAAACAGTGTTTTGAAACTACATTTTTCGAGCACTGTAGTGAATTTTATAGCAGATCGTATGCTGCGTTTATTGTAATGCTATACAAACTTCAAACGAGCAGGAAAAATGCTTTGCACGGAAAATAATATCAAATTTCAGTATTCTAAACCCTTCAGTAGTCTACAAGCTGTCACTCTGAAGATCTCCAATCCAGATTAGAATCTTCGTATTACCGAATAATAAAAAAAGAAAAAATTGTATAAATTTTGTTATTATTTTGTCGTTAGAAAAATAAGATAAAAATTTTTATTAGAATTAGTTTTAATCTAAATTCTTTTCCGATTTTTCGCCGTAAATTTATCAAAGAAGCATTAATTAAAAGAAAACTTCTCCCTTATTAAATTTTCGAATGCGTTCTGCATAGTTTTGCTAGGAGCGAATTTTCGATGATAATTTTTCTTTTTCGAGAGATTTTCTTCACTCTTCTTAAACGCTATCAACTTTTCTGAGAATTTGTAACCTTTCAAAAATTGGCATCTTTAAGTGATGGCAGTAGCATTTTCCTTATTGCTATAGAAGAATTCTCGATATCTTTCTTCTTCTTCTTCTAAATGTTTTAGAAGCTTAAATTACTTTTCCTTTTTTTTTCTTTTTATAAATTCTTGTTTTCATTAGTTTTCTTTTAAATTCCTAACCTAAATAATTTAGAACGCCAACTTTTATTATTATTATTATGCAAAGTGTAACGAAATGGCCCATTTTATTTATCGCGTCTGTAAATATGATGGCACTTAATTTATCAAGAATGCCTGAAGTTTTAACGCGTCGAAAAAACAAAAAAACCTATAAAAATCTATTAGAAGATGTTACAGTGCACCGCATAGACTTGTATGATGCTTAGTATGCATACATATTTCTAGTAATTTAATTTAATTGCCTGGTATTGATTTAATTTATGGAAAAGGCAGTTATTAACGCGTAATTCCTGGTAGTTATCCTGGCTTTTAACCACGGCATTAACTGCGTTTTAGCTTATTTCTACGTGTCGTGAATCGAATTTTGTTTTAGTAAACTAAACTGCTTAAGATTTACTTAATCACAGAGATCAGTTTTGCAAAGTACAACTTCCATGTGTTGATCAGTTTATAGAAGTGCATAATACGATCAAACAACATGTTTTCCAATTTATTAGTCTAAATTAAGACAGGAATGTTAACTAATGCTATACAAACAGCCTGGATAATACTAAAATTTGGCTAATTTATTCCAGATTAACAGATGTGTCAGATCTGGAAGTTGTTTAAGCGTATGTCCCCCCCCTCTCTCTCTCTCTCTCTTTGGTTTCTCTTCTGAAGAAAAAAATAATAAGAATAAAAAGACTTCTTTTATAAACGAGATAAGATGCTGTTTTATTAATGTTAATCATTCTTCGAACTAGATAAATTAAAGAATTAATTCTTTAATTTAACATTCCGACATTAAAAGTCGTTCTAATCCTCACCATTCAACAAATTTTAATCAAAACAGAAGGAAATCTTTAATCCACCTTTTCAGTCCATCTCGGTTTCGTTGTAAACTCTACTATACACTAATTTTCGAAACCATTAACCTATTCTTGCTCCCGTGTCTAATTAGAACATTCCAATTATAAAATTCGCGCTTGTACCACGAATGGCCGAAGTTGAATTAATGCAAAATATTGAATAAAAGTGGTACCATGTTAATAACGGCTTTCTATTATGAAACAGTTTATAAATTAAACGGAAGATTTAACTCGAAAATTGAACAATTCTACTGTAAAATAAAGTTAAAATGTTTTAAATGGAGCAATAATAATTCGATTAAGAAAAATGTTTAAACGGTAATTAGCCAAACTTTTATATGCAAACCGTAAATTCTTGAACATACACGATACATATCAAAAAATTAGCAGGAATATATTTATATAAATATAATATTCATTCTTCGGCATCATTTACACGTGTAAATTCTGGCAAACTTTTCTACTGGAGGTCAAATATTTTTCTTCTGGCATCCGGATATTATTTTTTGTTTCGAACATAAACCGTGATGACGTCAATATCCATATAAAAATTGTTTATATACATCCAGTCTGTTTTAATGACTATGATTATCTTTCCGAAAAACTTGCGGTATCTGTATGCGTAAATACAAGTATATAATATCAAAGATTTGATTATTTGTTTATTTTTTTGATAATCAGTAGAATTATGACGAAATTTCTATGTGGATTTTACTGAATAATTCATAAATAATTCATTTGAAGAATGATTTATTTATAGAGCTGACGCTTACATCTCGGTACACAAAACGAAGTCTAAACGTACTATAAATTTAGAAAGATCCTTCAAGGGATAAAAAAAAAAAATTATTATTATTAATTTACTGCAAAAATCGATAAAAATTTGCATAATAAGACTTCTCTCAAAATGTAAAATTTTTTTTTTTATAAATTTGTTTCTTTTAGTATCGCATTTATTCTATGTTTATTCTTGATATAGCTTTCTTGGAAGTGTAGTTTTGGAAACCTTTTCGATGTGATTATTTAATTAAAGGAGAATACAAGACCTCTTACTCGACCTTTCGTAGGATATCTAATATAAATCTAAACAATCTGCTTCTTTTAAATCAATCGAATGTGAAACAGGGTCGAATAAATATAACCGTTACGCAGCTTCATAAAAGATTGTTTAAACAAACAAAATCTGGTAGGAAACGATTGGATGCTCACGTTTTTAACTTACTTAAAACATTCGAAATCTAAAAAAAATAAAAATAATCAAAATGAAATTTCTGAAGAATCGATTTGATTGATTCGACATTTACACAAATGATGTTTAAAATTAAATTCTAATATCAATTTCAAGAAGAATTAAAATCACTCGAGTGATTTTAATTTCTTTTCTTTAATTCATGCGATATCATTTCCTGTTCCAAAACTTTGTTAAGTAATAAAATTATTCTTGTGTGAATGTTTCCGAAATATAATTGTATTAAAACATCCATTTGAGCTTGAAATTCTTCTATCATTTATATTAATCTAAAATATAAATAAATATCTTAAAAGACAGAATAAATAAATAAAAAATGTACTTTAGTAAAGAATGTGTTCTCTATTTTGGGATGATTAAAGATATGTGATTAAAATGTGTCATCAGAATTGTCTTCAATGCATGAACATCGTAAAAATTTACAAAATAGTTACGTGATTACAAGAAAATTACAAGTTTGAACATCTGTTATTTTTAAACAGATGAAACTAAGTTAACTAAACTTATTTTAAAATCAACTTTAATGGCTTTACCACTGAATTTCATAAAAGTTAAGCAAAATATTCAAAATTGTTAGGAAAAATTCTCCGAAGTTTCGACATTCGTATTTTTTAAACAGTTAAAAGTGTTATTTGATATATTATCAAGATCATCCTTAATGGTTTGACCTATTTGCTAAATATTTTAAAAATAGAATGATTAATTCACGATATATTAAAAGAATATATAAGAAGTTTGAATATCCACCATTTTTAAATAGTTTGAAGTTAGAAGGTTAAATGATGGATATCGAGATTATCTTTAATGGTCGAATGTTACTATCGAATTTCATGAAAATTTACTGATTAGTACAAAAGTTATTAATGGAAACACAAACTATACAGTGATCTTGCAAGTCTCACTTTCCAACGGAAGCAGGTTGAAAAATATTTATCTGAAGATTGTATCAATATTAATATTAATAGCAGTTCAAAAATTCGTATTCATAATATGAATTAAAATATTATTATGATATATATTATAAAATCATCATTTTTGAGAAAAAAATGTATTGTGACACAGATAATTACTAGCGTGTTTTGTGCAATTTTAATGTAATTTATTTGAACAAGTTTACAAAATATATTTAACTTTGTCATTAATGAAAACATGGCAGAAGCTTAGGTAAATTATTTAAATTCCCAAATTGCCATGAATAAGAAACAGAAAAATACAATAGTGCAGTTGTAAATCCAACATTAAATTTCTCGTGGGAACTCCGAACAGCATCAAGCTTCGCGTTACGATCGATGATTCCGAACTGACTTTTGCTGGTCAGGTAGATGTCGTTGCTTCTAATACGTCCACCGGTAATCGACCGGATCAACTACACAGATAAGTGTTGCTGCAGTAACTGCAACCACGCATAACATACCTCTCCTGCAACTGTAGTCCATTTACTAAGGTTTGTAAATGTAACCAAACCGAAAACCTGATTTCTCTATTACCCCACACTTTATGCATTCTCGGAAAAAAATGCAACTCCAATAACTTCTGAAGCTTAACGGTTTTGCCAGACGAGAGTTATCTAGACACTGGAAGCATTTATTCTTAGGACAAATCTGACACTTGCATGTCGAGATGAAATGAAGATGTCTCGTAAGATGTTACAGCAATCACTCTATCTAGATCATCTATGGTTCCTTACATTCTTCTGACGATCCATTTCGTTCTCTGTCCAATCGTAGTTTCGATAAAAGAAGCCGGACAGACACATAGTGGATGACTCGTAGATAGAAGTATCAGATAGTGCATATAACTCACTACCTATCATTCCAGGAAGTTGGGCAACCGTGTTAAATTGAACATCGGTTCTTGCTTTCATTCAGAGTAAACAATTTTCTTTTTTTTTCCCCTTCTTCTGAGAATTGCTTGTAATTCGATCTTCGGTGCTTCTATAATGTCTTACTAATTTGAGAAAAACTGGCATGCCTTTTTTACAGAAATTGTGCAATTAGAATATTTTAATTGTTATTACTAATTTAAATACAGATTTGTTGCTTGTTCGCAGTAATTCCTGACGTGTTTCTTTCTCTTATTTTTTATTTTTTTTTTTCTAGATATAATGACTGTTGCCCTTCTGCATATCTTTCCAGGGTTAATCTTCCTCCGCCGATGTCATGTTTAGCTACATCAAAGAAGAAACATTACAACAAGCTCTTCATTGAGTACAGAACATCAAGGCCACTGCTTCACTTTATCATTCGGGCCAGAACTGAAAAAGACTCTTGTCAAGATAGGTGTTCAACACGTTGTCTTCAATTAACTGGTTCGTTTGATGAATTATTCATTTCATAAACTTTGCTTCTTGCGATAAGAGAACGGAAAACTATGTAATTAGTCAATGTTTATAAACACTCTTAAAGTGTCAACGATCTACGGATTAAAAGCGTGCAAAAGAAAATATCCCAGTTATTAAAAATATTACGTTTTGATATTTTTAAATATATATATATAAATTTCTCCTTTAAGTATTATTTTATCGCCTTTAATTAATTAATAAAATTCAAATGTCAAAAATTGTTATGTATTTATTACAAACGTTAATTGATGTAAGCCAGTCGTCGTCATTCCATCCTAGACAAATCAATAATTTATTTCCTTCAAAAATAGCGCTACTCTTTGTTTATAAGAATAAGAATTAATGCCTCAGACTGCATAAAAAATAAAAATAAATTATTTAGACGATATTTACTGCTAAGAAGTTTAGAATAAATGCGATTTTACACGAGTTGAATTCTTTAGTTTTCTTTGCAGACACACACACGTATATCAAATGTATCGATTCCTGTTTGCTTGCAAATTTTAATCTTTTTTTTTTCTGTTGACATTTGTTGATTAGTTTGAATGTTAACCTATCTTAAGACATTTTCTGTTTAAACTTTAATTAAACAGCTTTGCTTAACTTTCGAAGCTAATTGTTTCGTTGTTTGAGAAAGAGAATTAAACAAAAATTCTAACTCAAATACAAAAGATTTAACAATGAAACGTTAGCGACTATTATTTGAACAAGGAAATTAGAATAGTTTTATTAGTTAACTATCTTTGCCTAATTAATAAAAATCGTTTCGTTCTACCTTCATGAATATAATATTACTTTAGTTGTTCTACTTTTCGCATTAATCATATTAAAAACATTAATGAAAAATACATTAAACGAGAAATGTTTGTTGGAATATTTCAAAAGTAATGACCTTTTTTTTTTCCTTATTCTTTTTTTCGGTAAATCGGGCTAAAAAATGAAAATACAGAACCACAATATCTTTTCTGCACCTCATTAGTTGTCAGATTCGTTCCGCGAACCGAATTCCATAATGTATTTCCTCTCTGGTGCGATCTGCATATTCTTTACGATGCAGAATGATGCAGAAGTAATATCACGATTCTGTTGATGAAGTATAACGATGTCTTTTTTAACTTTCTGTACTCTAAGCATTATTATGTGCGGTAGAACTTTCAAAAGTGAGCAGTACAGATAGAAAGGTAAGTACTCAGTACAATATACACATACACTTTCACGTCGAAACTTACGGCTTTACTGTTCTGTATAAAAATGTGTTAGAGAAGTTCTAAAATTATATTAAACTGGTGAAACACGATTATTATAGAAATATATTGTCGAAAATTCAAAATGTCTTTTAGGATATATATATTTTTAACTTATTAAAAAAACAGCTCAACCACGAAAATAAATTTTTTAACACTATATATAAATATGTTGTACTTTTTTTTTTCTTTTAGAAACTGCAAGAGAAACATCTTGAGACAAAAGAAGCTGTTAGAATCCAGTCGATATGCTAAGAAACATCCAGAAGTATTGGGTCAAGAAGGATGAGATTTCTTCGCCGAGCACACCACCTGTTTTGCCGAAACCTGCTATGAACAAAAACATTACAATCGACCAACAATAAAAAAAAAGAATAAAGAATAAGCTGAAATCCCTTGCGGTGTTGCTGCATTGTTAACAACACTTTGGAAACTTTTGTATGTGGATCAATGCAGTTACTTCAACAATAGTTCAATTGCAGTCTGCATTCGAAAAACTTTTATTACTTTCAGCGATAGAATTTAGCAAATTATGTGGTTTTTTTTTATCGAATGCAGACTTTCTAGCAAAAAAAAAAAAATTCTAGATTTTGCAAAGAAAGAATTTGCAAAAATATTTTGTCACGCTGCTACCAAACCGATAAATTATCTTTTGTCAAAAGATTCAAATTTATTTCGATATAGCCATATTTCAAGATATAATTTTCTTCCGTATTTATCGTCGAGAGAAATATGTATTTAATATTTAATTATATGCTTTCATGTTCATTCCTTTCTCTTCTTGTATCAGATATCCTTAAATGACAGATAGTCATGTTATGGATAGACTGTCATTATTTCCATAAGGGAACAATCTCTACCAGCTGACGCCTGTCTACGCATAAGGTAGAAGAGAATATGCTTCAGGTGACACTACACCCATCAACGTGTCAGTTATTAGAACTTGCACCTGCTGCTTACCTGTCTAGCAGAGAGAAAAAAATCCCATTCAAATAATCTAACATAACAGCTGCACAAATTCTCCAATTTAACAGCTTAAACTTTATAAAAACTCGCAATTTTACAAACAAATAATAATAATAATAAATGATAATTTTTTTTTTATTATTGAACAATAATTTATTCGATTTCGATCGAATTCAGCTGGAAAGATTATGATCAAAATGGCTTAATTATCGATTTTTAAATTTTTACCTTCATTAAAGAACGTTATCGAATGGTAAAAATCTTGGGACTTAATCGATATTTTGCAAATGGTTTGTATGTGTGTGGGAGGAGAAAAATGAATTTTGTGCATTTCCTTCCCTTCCAAAAAAAAAAACGGTAAAAATTTAAACGTTGGAGAATGCCAACTTACAATTTTTTTTTTTTTTTTGTTGAAACATCAAAAAAAATTTTTTTGTCGAAATTTTACTCGAGGGGTTTTCGCTTATGGCTAATAATTTCCAATTACATTAATCGCTTTTAAATTTAATAGTTAAGCAAGTATTGTATGAGTTTATTTCTGAATAAATCCTGTAGAATCCGGTACAGTTTAGGAATTCTACAGCAAACACGCAGCTAATTAGCTTCAATGGAAACCGCAGCAAACGTGAGCACCATAATTAGTCTCTTTTAGACGTATTTTCGAACGCAATGTTTCAAAGGACATTTTCCAATCAAGACACGTCAGGATTAATGAGAAACAAGCGACTGGTTGTCATGGGAACGGATACATTATTTTACTATTTCGTCCTTAATGGGTTGCTGACGGATGCAAAAGTACATCTAATTGAGGAACTGAAGAGTAACAATGCTTCCAAATACATTTTACAGATTCAGGATCCTAATGGAGATGTTTCTATATATCATATCGGATTAGTTATTTTAGTAAAAGTTAGAGAATTCTGTTCGACATTTAAAAGAGACAGAATGCAGCTTATTTTGAGTGCAGTACATAGTTAGAGCTCCACTCAATCTACTTACTGCACTTTTACATTTCAGGGGATCACGGTTTAAAATTACGGATTATAAACAAATTCTTATTTTTCTCTAGTTTTAAAGCAGTTTTACTAGCTTGTAAAGTGGAGATATTTTCACCGACTTTCCAGCTGCACATCACCAGCTAAAAGAACATATTTAAAATGCATTCGTAACTTCAGAGAAATGCACAAAAGATTACTTACTTAAAAAAGTAAATTTGTCACGTTTAATAAATATTCCACGCCATATTATTTTACAATAGACTTAAATTACGTTCACAGAAATTATCAGAAGAAAAAGTTTAATTAATTTTTAATACTTTTATAATTAATTTCTGTAAATCCGTTTATGAAATGCTTTAAATTTTAAATCTTTTGCGTAAAATGTTGCCGTTCTTGTAAACAAGTTTTTGTTTTTTTTTTTTTTTTTATTCGGTTCTATGGCTAACTCTTTTCGGAATCGAATTTATTACGTGTAAATATTTGTTAAAAAGATTTTAAGTAATCTTATTTTCGTCTTTTCCACTTCTAAAAATTAACAACGCGGTAAATAAATTGAATTATTTCAAAATTCTACCAATTAAAAGGTAAAATTTTCGTATCTTGCATGAAGAAAAGATTAACCAATCAAACAGTTGTATCGAACAAAAAAAAATGGTAGGTGTTTTATTTGAATATTGAAATATTTGTTGTAGAAAGCTCTTAAACATGTTAACAACTCGTATGTTGACAATTTCACTGATGTACTTTTATATATCCAGGAGGAAACATATCCAGAAAGAAATATGTCCACATTGCAGTAAATATATCCAGATCGAAAATATTTGCATGCCAATAAAGAATAAGTTGGTAATTTACTCTTTATCAACATGTGAACATATTTCCTTCTACATATATTTCGTGCATGCGAACATATTTCTCTTTTTGGATATATTTTGCGCTATCTTATTATACATTTTCATAGACGTTTGAGCACACTAGAGACAGTGAGTTTTAAAAAAGTTATCTTAATCACTGCATTAAAAAAAAGTATTCGAATCGTTTACTGCAAAACATAACATTCTATTATTAAATTTATTATGTTATCGGAGTTGTTAAACGTGGCCTATACGTTATAGTTAAGTTGAGGAAGAAAAATTTCCATGGATGTTTTCTGAAAAGAAACTTTTATCTATAGATAGTTTTCTTACAAGAAGTGAAAGAAAATTCGTTCCGCATTCCACACCCTCGATATACCAGGTTTTACAAGCTGCTTGGAAATAATTTTGCTGCCTGCAGCAAATGATGCTAGTTGTTACAACCCGTTTTTCACCTTTATTCTAATGGCGACGTCATTAAATTTCACCAGATGGTGTAGATGAGAATGTGATGGATGGATTCGCCAATGAAAGAGCTGGGTGCAGGTTAGCGTGCACTTCTAAAAGATTCCGCTTCCATATATGGCCAAGTATCTACTTCCGAAAATTTATATTAATGAACTCTTTTAAGTTTACCAAAGAGTGTAAATGTGCAGAAAAAGAAACATTCATGTTCCCCCGTTTGATATATCGGAATTTATGTCAAGTTTAGTTGTTATCGACTTATAATACAGTATTTTCTTCTTCTTGTTAAAAAAAAACAAGAACAAGTTTTTAGTTTTTATAGCATTTTTAAAAAGTTAATCATTTTTTCTTAAATATTCAAAGAGGAAATTAACTTGGGAATACTTCAAGAAGTGCGTTATGTAATGGCTCTTATATATTTGTTGTTTTTCTAAATAAGTAATTAAAGAATTTTATCTGAATATGTCATTAATGCAGTAAAATTTAAGCGGATGTCAACATTTTTTTTTGTTTTATTAACATTTCTTTCCATCTTCTAAGAATATAATCGCAATTAATCTGCAAAAAGCAGTTTGTCTATGGCTACTTAACATATTCTAAACTATTTTTTCCCCATTTATGTACCTACGGATTTTTTTTTTCCAAGCCAAACGTTTGGATTATAATAAAATTTTCAGATGTTTGTAATCTTTCTAATTTTAATTATTTAAAACACCGTGTTAAGAATACAGATTAAAGAATGCATTTGGCAAGTTTCCACTCCTTCCTTATTAAGAAATAAAAAAAAGCATACATTTATTATTTAAGAATTGTTTATCTCTTAATTTGTATGAGGAGTACTTCCTCCCGCAAGTGGATAGGGAAAAATGAGAATATATAAAAAACAATTTTTGCGAAATTAAATTAGACAGTTTAAATTCTATGGACAAAGATGTCTCATTAATCGTAGCGTGATAGGAGGAACAGAACCAACCCCGGGGGAGAATCATTTAATAGAAAACACTGTGGCTAGCAAAAGCTATTACCTTCATTACTGAAAAAGCTTCAGTCGCATAAGGTGTAAAAACATATCCTCTGGGAAAACTTGGTCGTTTGGTTTAACTTACAGACCTACTAAGTGATGGATTAATTGGCATTAAACGAGAGAAAATTGCAACCAATAAAAGTATCAGCGGAAGCAAGTAAACTGGATCAGCTTATTCTAAAAAAATATATTGAAAAAATTTCTCCACTTTTTTATAAATAGGAAAACATTTTATTTTAAGCCTACAGGCTAAAGAAACAGAAAGAATGTTCGAAGAGTTTTCAAATTCTACTTGAAAAAAAATATACTGTATATATAAAATTATAATATTTATTCTTCCATTATAATTAATTCTTATTTTATCAATTTATTCTTATTTAATTCTGATATCCACGTTTTTTAATATTATCTTCGTAAATAACCCGAATCTTTTTCTTATAAAATGCGATAACGTTCTTACTTTCATACACATCAAGTTAAGAATTTCCATTCCTTACAAGGCATTTCTTCGAGTCATATCTTTCTAATAAAATTTTAAACTTTACTTATCTTGAAACTTTATTTTTTATGCTGTTATATAAACTATAAATGTTTTTAGTTTACTATTCTTTACTGTTTTTTTTTTTTTCGTTTCTTATAAAGAATATATATATATATGATTCTTCAGTATCTTTACAATAATTTTTATAATTTATTCTGTTGCAAACAGAAAACTTTTTCATAAAATATTTATTAACTAAATGCGAATTTTAAATTAAATATTATACGAAATTCGAAAAATTAAATTTTTTTTTAAGTTTTATTTTCGAAAATTCTCTTAATGTTTTTGCTTTTTTTAAAAGGATATCTGGAAAGGTATGCGCTTAATCTAAACTTCTTCATAAAGCGTAATAAAAACAGTTTGAATGTTTCTGCCCGCCATTTTTGAAACATGCAGCTCATTGAATATTTTCCTTTTATATTTCTTTAGAGTTTTAAATGAATTGCTACAAATTTTCTTTAAAAAATTCGCTCCGATCGTGATAGCATGCTTCAATCAGTTATTTTGGGAATTTGTTTTGCAATTTTTACCTCGGGCTATTTGTTTGATACAGTTTCCATATTTTTCTAAGGAAAAATTTTTATAAAACTTTGTACGATATTTCAACAAAAAAAAAATTTATATATCTTTCATTAAAAAAATAAAAGAAGATTATTTTTTTTCAAAATCCATTTCTCTTTCATTGAACTACAATTTTAATAAAAATGTAAACAAAGTCGAAATATTTATTCTGTTTTCTTTATAAAATATCGTTTCTGAAGATTTTCGCTAACGCATAAAGGCATTTTCTTTTATTTATTTTTTTTAATGTAGAAGTGAATTGATACATCTAAAAAAATATATAATTCTATAAGATTCGCAATAGAAATCTGCTGCATTGGAGAAATAGCAAATATTGATATTGTAAAAAAAAATTATATACATGTATATCATTAGAGATTACTAAACAATGGCTTGCTTGTAACAATTTGTAATAAATTCTTCTCAATATTTTATTCTCCAGTGTGCCATGCCATTGCCACACATTATTGTACTGTCACAACGTTTTTCATGTCGTACTCCAATAGCTAAGTACAATGGACCATTTCTCTAAATGTAACGTTTGCAACTCTCAAAAGTAAAAACTATTAAGCATTGCTTACATTTGGATAGAGATGCAAACAAGTGAAGACAACTTGTAAAAAAGAAAATTTCTTAGAATATTTCAGGATAAAGAAAGAATAAAATTAATATTTTTGTATACATAATTCGATAAATCCATCCATTTACTGTTATTTTTTTTTATATTAAATAAAATAACGTTCGTTCAGTAATTTTTAGAAATTTTTCTTCTTTGTAAACTTTTAAATAACTTGTTTAAAGCAAGTTTATTGAAAGAAATGATTTTTTTTTATTCAAATCGAATATTTTTAAATGGAACGAAAATTTTACACTTAAATCTGCTGTGAATTCATTTATAATATTTATTATTTAATAATGCTTGAAGTTTTTAAATTGATCAAAAATACTAATTTACAATTTTGACTAATTGGCTAGTCTCTGTCTCGTTTCCGTCTTCTCTAATAATGGAAAGCTCTTCTTTATTTTTAAATGTAACGAAGTCAACAAAAGACAAAGGAAAAAATAAAAATAAAAGAAAGAAAGTCGGCTCGTAACTTCCAATATCACACATGAGCCGGCAAAAGGCCAAATATTTGCCAATCCATCCGAGATCTTTGTAAACAAGCCGACTTGAACTTGGCCCCCCAGTTTCCCGCTGATTCGAAGAACCAACTGCTGAGACAGGCCACTGAAGAGAGCAACCTTTGACCCCGATCAATTAATACCATGTGTCACCGTACGTCAATACAATACGCCTATTTTTTTTTTTTTTATTTATTTCACCTTTACAGATTTTTTCCACGTGGGTGAGAATATATTGTAAACTTTCCGAATTTCTTTATTCTTGCACTATATTGTTGTTTACAACATCAAGCTTTTAATTATGCTCTTGTTGAGCGAACAGATTTGCTAGTGCTTTGATTGACAGCAGCAACAATCCCCAGAAAGTTTCATAATTATCCCTTTCTCTTACAAGAGCCGTTGTATTAACTTTTCACTAATTACAATATTCTAATAACTAACTGCTGATAAAAATATTTTATCATCATCACAATAAGAAGAAAGAATTACGATAAGGTTATAGAAAAAGAATTTAGCAGGCGAAAACTTTTTATTCCTTTTGAAATGACAAAATATTCCATTTTAGAGATTACAAATGTATTAATATTCAATACGAATAGCGATTCTGATATTGGAGATAAAGATTTTTTACATTTTTTTTCCCCCCAGAACCGTCTAAAGAATTAGAATACGAGAATGGTTATGATTGGAAAAGCTGGCGTCAAAACGAAAGATAAAACTTGATTTTCTTTTATTATTTATATATGGAAACAGTCCATTTTGAATTCATAAATATTGGTATTAGTTTTTTATTATTTAAAATATTAAAATTATAAAAAAAATAATCTAAAAAGACTGCTAACATAATTTAAAGGATGACGTTTACGTAACATAAATTTGTACGATGAAATTCATAAACTTATTTTTTAATTACTGATTTTTCCAATTAAAGTAAAATAATTTACAGTAAACAGTAATAAAAACTTTTTTTAAGATTTATTATTACCATAATTAATTTTTAACCAAAGTTATTTATTCAATTTAATCAAGCTCTAGTTCCACATTAAAAATTTATCCATTTTTTATTTTAATAAAATTTGGTATTGAAAATCCGTTTTGAATATTCAAACGAGCGTATTTTTTATTTTTTTTTTTGTTTAAAGCAGGAAAAAAATTGGTGTCAAAATCAGAAGTTAGAATATCTTCATTGATTGAAGGGCAGAAGAAAAAAATTTCAATTTTGTGATAATTCAGGAGGGAAAAAAAGCTTTTTTTACTTTTTTCGGCTACTCTTCCTGATTGCAATTTTTGTTTTAAAATTTTCAGTTTATCTCGCGGTGTTCCGGTTTATGATGTTACCGGTGAGAGGACTATATCCGAAAACTGTCTTTTAATAAAAGTGAGAAAAATTGGTATAGCATAGCATTTTTCATACTCTAAAGAGATACAATCGTGTGACAGAGAGAAAAAAAAAAAACTGTAGATTAAGCTCTAGTTACAAGTATGGTCGGATGCAAAAAGAAGAAGAAAAAAAAACTAGTCTTCAAATAACCCTGGAGGTATTTATCTTGTCCGTGATAGGAACCCCACCGATTGGAAAGAATTTAGAATTCTAGGTCCGTTTTTAATGCGTGGCATGAATAACAACTGTTGACTACAGATGACTGAAAGAGATGAACTGGAGTTGGACCAACCCCAAGTCTGTCCTGTAACCCTTTAATATGTCTCCTTTTATGGCCTACTGTTCGCTTCTAAACATGGTTATGAACCGAATATTATAATTAAAAAAGAACAAACGTGTAATTTATTTTAACTTAATCGATTAAATTATCATAGTAAAATAACTATTATAATATAATTTACATTTGTAGTTTTGTTGGAAATTTCGCAAAATAAGACATTCAATATGATAATGTCATCATTAAAGATCTGTAAACAACAAGTCCTTTCCAATGATACAAGAGTCGGCAATATTCCCAAACAGGGAATTGAAATATCTTGCTTCAGGTAAGATACAAGGTGAATAATTGAAGATGAGAGCATTCGCTCCGATTCAATTTACATTTAATAAAAGGTCTTTGAACACGACAGTCATGAATCAATAAAAATAAAAAATAAAAAAATGCTGACTTTATTTTGGCAGGGACTAAGTAGCAGCAATTATCGTGATACACACGATTGTGAAAGTTGTTTAAGAGGCAACGTGTGCGGACTTCCTCTCGGGAATACAGATCTTGGTGTACGCCATATTTCTTATTTTAATTTAATATAACTGCTTATAAAAATTAATATATTCTCCTTCTAAGTTAGAATATCTTATTTGTTGCGATTGAATTGTAAACAACTGTTCGTTTGGCCGTAAACAGATAATTCATTAATTTCAAAATTGCATTAACCGAATTGATCAAGAAATCTCTCTACAGTGAAATGCAAATAGATCAATTGTGAAGAAATCCTTTTAAACGTGTTTAGAGTGAACAAGATTTGTTTCATCTTGAAGATGTTTATAAGATTTTGATGTCCGTTTTATGACCGAAACGGATTAGCTTTATTTTTATTTTTCTACATAACTCGTAACATTCTTTCGGAAATGTTTATGTTTAAAGAAACTAAAAGGTGTTAATATTTAAAAATCGGAATGAAAAGTGATTTTTTTTCTGTAGTTAGATGATGGGTTGCAAAAATCGGGCATTGCTCTGATTAGTGTTTGCCGTAACATAGAAGTGTCCCAAAGATCAAGCAGGATATGGAAAGGGTCGCTAACTTCTCGTACAAGGTTACGTGTGACCACAGGATGACGTCACATCCGCATTCTACGTCACCGCCCAAAAAAAGGTGAAAGTTAATCCTAATGTGAACATTAAGGACAACAAGGATGTCAAGAAATAAAGATGAATCAGTCGAGAATTGACATAATTGGGATATTCCGGAAGTAATGCTAAGATTATCGCTGATTAAAGAAAATTGTTAG